>JARHVA010000323.1:1140000-1307500 GCA_037957365.1 Torreya grandis
TTTTTGGATTCCTTAGAGAGGAGTGGCTGATAAAATTTGAGTAGATAGAGAGAAAAATATTAAATACATGATCATAGAGTACAATGCTATACACTAAAAGATGAATTTTGTGTCTTTTGACATATGAATTTATACACTTTGCACCAAACCCACTTGTAGTGAATATGACAAAGTTTTATATTTATCTAGCCTATATAATATTTATTTTGATGATGCTCATTAAAAAAGGGTTAGGAGTAGGAATTCTTCTAATTTTTTGATATAAAAATGATGGTTGGATACTGTTTATAATTTCCTTACACTAATAAACTTGATAAATATGAGGTGTTCATCCTAGGTTTATAGTTTGATTTGAAACACAAAGTCAATGAATTAAAAATGTTTGGAGATTTTAAATTAGTAATTAATCAAGTCAAAATTAAATTTCAATAAAAAATGTCTTAACTAATGAAATATAAATATGGATATTTGGATTTGATTTAATAATTTAATGCTTTCAACGTAATTCCTATTCCCAAAGAGAATAATCAGACTGTAGATTATCTCATAGCTTCAGCTGCAAATATATCCCTCTTAAATGAATCCAAGCTATATAAGTTCTCCATCAAAATAATTCCTTTTCCATTAGTCCAAGACAATGTTTAAAACTTCTAGATGTTTAAATATGATCAACATTTTGTTAAATTTATGAATAGTTATGGTGTTTTTGACAGATGTATTAGAGATAAAAAAGGTAAAAATGGTCTCATATAAAATAATTGTAATGATGATGGGATCATAAATTTTAGATAAAAATGTATCCCAAAAAAAATTCTGACTTGAGAGAGTATCTAACCTTGATAAGTCAACTAAAATATCTAAGCAATGATAATCCACAAGACATCAATTTTTCCTCTTCAATCTAGGATCACTTGAGAAACCCTATAATCTCAATGTTGGTATTGATATTACTAAGTCAAAAAATAAGGATTAAGATAGTTTCTCATACAATATAAATATTTAATGTCTTAGACATATAACAACCTAATATTTTGATTGACCTAAGAATAATGACACATACCATTCCACTTGAAGAAGGAAAATTTCCCTTTAACCAGATATAATGATGAGTTAATCCTATTTCAAAGCCTTTCATTCATAAATACGTAGAGAAATAATTTTTGGCAAAAATTATATTCCCAATTATCCACTCCACATGGGTAGAAAACTTAGTTCTTATCTGTACTAAAAATGGGGAAATTAGACTTTGTATGGACTTTAGAAACTTGAATTGAGCCTTAGATAAATATAAATATATTTTACCATTTTTTGATGAGTTAGTTCAAAAGGTTAGTAACTCCAATATAAAGTCTTTATTAAATGTATTCTAAGGTTATAACCAAGTTTTTTTTTTAATAGATACGATAGAGTCAAAATAACCTTCACAACTAAATGGGGAACAATTTATTATAAGAGGATGCATTTTTGTTTAATCAATGTAGGATCCACCTTAAAAATAGATATGAATTTATCTTTTTAAGGTTTATTTTAAAATGCATAAAAAATTACTTGTATGACTTAACCATTTTATCTAAACATGGGTTGGACCAAACCCTCATCTATAGAAATTATTCAAGAGATGTATAAGGTATGCCATCTCCTTGACCCAAAAAAAGAGCATCTTTGGTGTTACTAAAGGTAAGATTTTGGGTCATATCATAAAAATCAAAGGCTTAGCTATTGACCTAGAAATAAGAAGTCCCATTTCCTAAATTCCATTTTATAATAGTAAAATTAAATTATTCTTTGGAAAAATAATATTTGTGTGCATGTTCATTTGTAGTTTTACTATGATTATTAGACCCCTTGCATGCTGAAACATGATTCATGGGAATAATAGACACCTAAACCAAAATTGACGTTATAGTATATCAAAAATTGCATTATGCAAGCCCCAATTATGATCAGTCCTAATTTTTCAAGGGATTTATATTTCTATTCCTTTTCCACATAGAATTTTAAAGTAGTCGTGTTCACACAAAAGGATAACGATGAATAAAATCCTATTGATTTCATGATCATAAACCTTAAGGATGTATAATTTAAGTATTATGTCTTGGACAAGCATGCTTACACCTTGGTAAAAGTTGTAGAAGAAGTTAAAACACTACATTCTCTGCAACAAGGTCCATACTATTATACTGAATACCACTCTGAAACTTATATTTGGAAATATGGAGGTAAGTGGATGGATAAATTACAAGAGTATGACATCAATATTAATCCAAAAAATATTGTTAAAGGTCAAGGTCTCACTCAAATAATCACTAAAATTAACCCAGAGACACACTAGTACAAATAAATCAAAACCATAATTTGTATGATCAGTGATATGATCACATCATTCATTATATTTTTTGTGGAGCCGGGCCTCCATAAACTAATAGATAATAGATGATATCTCTAAAATTAAAACCATCTCATAATATATTGAATAATTTAATCTTGTACCATAAAAACTATGAGGGGACCTACCTTAGATCTGCGTGATTGGGATAAAATCTGATGAAATCATAAATATTGTTCACAACAACATAAGAAATGGTCAACATTTTGGTAACATAAAAACACATAAAATACTAATAACTTGATAATATCAATTCCAAAAATTTAAATATTTTCATGACCATGTCATGAGTTTCCATGAATGTAAGATATTCACAAAATAGAAATGCATGCAATTATGTATTTGAAATAAGTAATTAAAAATAGGTCATTCACCCAATGGGGGATTTATTTCATTGGTTGCTTCAATCCCAACTATATTAATGGATAAAAATTCATGCTCACATATATGGATTATTTCACAAGGTAGATCGAGGCAATAACAAAAATGAACAACACAAATAAAGAGGTTATTAAGTTTCTTGAAGATAATAATGTCACAATGTTTAGTATGCCTCTTTCTATTGTTTTTACAATAGACATGCATTATAGTCAACAAAGTTTAATAAATGGGATTATGATAATAATATTGCATTGAAATTATCTGAAAACTATTATCCATAATGGAATGGATTTGTTGAATCCACAAATAAGAACCTCATTGATGCTATCGAAAAGTCTTCTACAAATAAACTAAGGAATTGTCATTTTCTATTGAAATATGCTCTTTGGGATGATATAACCAGACACAAACAAGATCTAAAGACATCTCCATTTATCAATGTATGGAAAAGAACTAGTATTTCCCATTACTCTAAATATTCCCACTTACCAATTCATGTAAGATTAGATGGGAGAAGATGAGAGTGTACAATCAAAACCGTTGAACATTATTCAAATGGAAGATGCATGGGATTAAGGAATGAAATTTTTTAGTAAACATACAAATATAGTAAAGAGGTGGTTTGATAAAAGATCATAGATAAATATTTTCATAGTTTATTACTTGGTCCTACTATAGAATAAAATACATGTAAAAAGAGGCCGAAGTTATAAGATAGACCCTTTTTGGATCCCTTTGTACCAAATTTTAGAGATTCTATTAAAAAATACATTTAGATTGAAAGACTTGTAGGAAAAATACTTATTACTACCAGTGAATGGGAAATACCTAAATCACTACTGCTCAAATTTTCCAAATTCTTCAATCTCATACTGACTATAAGTTTTAGTTTAAGAGTATGTCAAGATTGGAGTAGAATTAGATTAATTTCATTTCAGTGTGTGTTCTTTCAATTCTACATTTTGTTTTCTAGGTTAGGATTAGATTTGTATTTTATGATTTCATAGATTAGTTTTGATTTCATTAGTGTTAGAACAATAAGTGTTTTGGAGGACACATGAATAAAAAATGAAAATTATTTTTTGCATCATCCATAAACTTGTCATTGGATGAATTCATATTCCCCTAGAATCAAAACATTGAGATACATATTCACTTTTAAATTGGCTAAAAATCATTGACAAGATGTAATAGATTCAATAAGGTTGATTAAATTTTGGAAACTCATCAACATCATGATTGATTATTTTATATTTTCATTAAAAACCTGAATCTTTGATTTAAAATCACCATATAGATTAATAATAGTTTTTCATCTAAGAGGGGTCATCACTACACATTGAACATATCAAGTGTTGTATTGAGGTATATAGACAACAATGAAAAATAAGTCTACATTGATTCCCAATAAAATTAATAGTTATCTTTCAAATAGGTAATTTAAGCAATTGATTTAACTATTTTGGAAATAATGGAGTCTTATTCTTAATTTAGTTAAGGGTCTGGATTGATAAATCAATAAAGAATATTGTAATAATTATAATCTTAATTTGTATAATTTATCTATCTTTTTTACTTTTCTAAAAATAGTAATAAATAAGGAGAAATATAACTTAGCTTAAAAATAGACTAAGATGGCTGAGATAGAGGTTGAAACTAATTGTGCAACACTGAGACAGTCTCGTGAATCTAAATTTATTTTTCATTCAACAAAAGGATAGGAGCATAAAAAATAAGACACTTTAGGGTCTGGCACTTTAGTCCAATCCTACCATTATTGTCCAAATTGGTCACATAGACCTTAAACATTTTAAGTTTTTATGCTATTACTGTGTTAGCCTACCTATGAAATCTTGAATGCTAATTCATGATGGAACTCGATATAGAACTATTTTAATCTTCAAAACCTAACCCTCCATCATGTTTGATAAAATAATCTTTAAATCACTTGAGAAAATGAGGGGTTAGTGTGTAAGATGTATTAAACATGTGATCCATACCTTTTGTGTGGGCACGCTACCTACATACCAATACTCTGAAGAAGGATCAAGTCATATGTAGTTCTTCCACCTAATGTGCTTTCTGTAATAGTGTGATGTGGATATAAAAATATTAAATTGAGTGTGTTTGAGGTGGCTAGGAATTGGTATGATGGTTTGAATATATTTGTAGCTATGGGTGACTATATGTAGAGAATAGAGAAGTTTTCCTTAATGCTTTGTTTGTATTCTTGCTTGCTTTGTAAGATTTGTCACCTCCTTTATAAATGAGATTTGGATAGGCTTTTATAGGGAACAATTGGTCATGGGTTAGATGTATTCATGCTAGGATGACATAATGAAGGATAAAAATTGGATGAACATGATCATTTGGGCTCAAAATGCAAATGGACAAGAGCACCAAAAATAAGACACCCTAGGGTGCTATAGTCCAAGTATGGCACTCTTGTCCTATATGCTCAAGACCTGAGGAAATATGATTAAATTGGGAAGAGAAACATGGATGAGGTGGAATGACCATTTAGAAGGTTTCAAATAGTTGGTAATGAGGGAAAAGGTGTCTAGAAGGGTCACAAGAGCATGCAAAAAGAATCTATGGATAGGGTGTCACAAGCCACACTCAAACTACTAATTTGGACATTTTATATGACTATATTTACCTCCCCTTTATTTTAGAAATGTAATAAAATGAAATACTAGGATAAAGCAAAAATAAAAAGTGTACCTGAACTTATTTGTAAGGATGAATCCCATGAAGATGTGTGATGTTGAGTGATGTTGAGTAATGTTGAGTATGTATTGTACCAAAAATAATATCACAAATAGAGCTGAGTGCTTAATTCCCTAAGAGTGGCTCAAGAATAAAAAGGCTGGCCTTTTGGCTCCATCATCACCCACTAAGTGAAGCTATGTGATTATACATATGGTAATCAATGTTTGGACTGTGTGTCTAATCCCTCTAAGTAGGTGGCTCAAGAATACAAAGGCTAGCTAGTCCTTTGGCTCTATCAGTATCTATTAAGTGAAGATATGAAATGATATCAATATGAATGTGTGTCATATGAGATGGCTCTTGAATCTCGTGAAATCTCTATAATTTGATAATGTAGCATGGATAGTCAAATGTATGTTGAGAACTAGGCCAATCTTAGTCATTTTGAAAGGTGGATATTAGGCTTGTATGAAAGCCACTCCAAAACTAAGAACTGAGATTATATGAAAGCCACTCCAAAATAATGACAACCACCTATAGATAGAATACAACATGCAACTATTGAGAATACCTAGGTAATATAATGACTAGCAAGAAAAAAAGGTAAATATGCTATGTACATTGCCCCCAATTACTGGTGTTTGTAACATGGATTCTGATCTAAAAATTGTATCTACCTAATCTGAAATTGAAAGCAAAAGCCATCATGTCATGCATGATGCCCCATAACTAGATACTCTAAAAAAAATTGTACTAAAATTGTTCAATCTAAACTATACTATAACTGACAAAATTGTAACTAAGCTTACCTTTCTATCTATTTCTAATTTTTTTGAGTTTTGTTCTATTTAGATAGAATCATCGAAAACATGACACTTTTCTATCTGGTGTTGTACTCCAAGTATGGTGCTCTTGTCCTTTACTATTTATGTCATTGTTATTTATTTGTCACTATCTTTTTGGTATATTCTATCAAGTTTGAATTCTGATTACTGTTCTAAGTGTTTTGAAAACTAGTTTTTAACTAATAGAAGGCTCTAATCTTTATGACAAAACTCCTATTTGTTTCCCCCTCTTCTAGGTAGGAATGAAGACCTTGTAATGACTGATTTTAGAAGAAAGAGACTTGCAAGTGTGTTATGCTATGAAATACATGATATATCAATGATAATAAAAAAGATGTCTCAAGATATAACATAGTTTGTATTGGAGATTATTAGATCAATAGGAGTATGTCTAGATAGATGTAACAATGTAATAACATGTGCAATATATTGAATTGAAATTAGAAATATGATTAGTTTTTAGTTGTCAAAGAGGGATGGAGCATGATGTCCATCATGGCATCTAAGAAAGCAAGATAATTCATGATGTGGATCATGGCACTGAAAATAATTGAGAATAAAATAAGCAAACAAATACACAAAATAAGAAACAATAATTATACAAAAGAGGCCAAAGGGCCAAACAAACAAGGGACATGGGCACATGTCACTCAAACTAAGAAAGGAAGCATACAAGGCATGTTCAAATACCATATACACATAATTAAAAACAAGTAAGGTTTTCATGAGGGCCATAATAACATAGAAGAGTACAAGTAAATGACATTGGCAAATGTCTTAAGACATACACAAGAGATGAAATAAGAATTGAGAAATGAAATCACATCTAACTACTCAAAGCAAGAAAGGAAGGCATGTAAATGTTAAAAATAATAACACATCTAACTAATCAAAACAATAAGTGAAAGTATGCAAAACATGTAGTACAAGACTAAGTTGATGCTAATAAATAAGTAAGTTTTGTATACTAGTGAGTGTCGATAGAATAATCTATTTAAGCTAGTAAGTAATATACATCAACATGATAAGTAGAGTGTGTGGTGTAGGAATGACATAACCTGGATGGTGTAGTCATGTAGAAGATGGGTAGATATGCTAATATATGCCTCAAATGTAGATGTAGAATGCCCCCTCAATAAGTAGAGTGAAGCAATCAAGGATCTAAGTTTCACTGTACACACTCAAAGAAGATCAAGTGAAGCATGGTAATGTAGATAAATTTATAAAAAATAGTATAAAATAATAAAATGTAAGTCTATCATGGTAGTACAAATGTAAAGCCTAAATAATGCATGCAATTGAAATGTTTTTGGTGTTTTTGAGTTATTTGAATGTTTTTGTATTTTGACATGTTATATTATTTTTGGTAGTTTTGAAATAAGCTATGTACAATCAATCATAAAGAAACTATATATAAGAAATTAAAAAGAAGCTATATACAAAAAAGAATGAGAAGAAATGATACTAACCGATGAGTCTCATAAGAGACTCCCTATCAAGAGTGATCGTACGTGATCATGAAACATGATGGAAGGGTTGATATTGTGACTTTGAAAGCTATGTATTCTATAAGTTCTCTAAAATTTCTATAGTGGAAACCAACTGTGGAGTTCCCCTATAACTCTAAGAGGTAGATGCAGCTATGGGGATCTTAGAGATCCATCTAGTAGTAGAAGAAGCTCTTTGAAAGTGTGATCTATGTGTAGAGATATGAGACCTCAATGATACTACCCTAGGTGTGAATACTATAGATAAAAACTATCTAGATTCCTAAAACTATCACTGATGTAGTGGTTTCTCTAAAAGAGGCCTCTATGAAAGTGTATAAACTCTTTGTGCTAGCAAGGGAGGCCTCGACTGTGTTTGAATCTCAACTAGAGGAAAAATTGTAACTGGTGGAGGAACTAAAATTGGTGACTATGGAGTAAGACATGGCTCTGAAGTGGGGAGTGGTAACTCATATATAACTCCACCAACTATAATAACTGATTAGTGTGAACGAATTTAATGCATCTATGAACTATAGAAGGTACTACTTGAAGTTTTTGAATCCATGGTCAATCAAGCAACATATCAAAGACTCCTACACTAGAAAAAATAGTAAATAGTGTGACCACATGTGTAGATTCAACATACAGAGGAAGTAAAATCTCATCTAATGAACTCTATATGTGTCCATTGAATCTACTGATAACTATGTCTGTAGAGGTAATATCCTACTCTGAATATCTTAAATGCTGAAGTAATGTCATAATGCACATGTTCACACTGGATCTATTATCTATGGGAACACTATGAATGGGATGATGATCAATGTAGGTTTTGATAAAGATTTCATGGTAATTTGAATCATCCTCAACCATCTCCTATTCTGAAAAGGAGATCAAAGGTCTATCTAGAACTTTGGAATTATATACACTGATCATGTTGTTCAAAGGATGTGACTCAATTAAAGGTGCCTGGTATGTAGCTGGTGGAGGGTGTGCATGATATGCATGGTGAACACCTAATGTATCCCATATTTATTATTTATAATGATGTGGGAAAGGATCTGAGAAAATTTTCAGAGCCTTGTCTTGTGTTTACTTTGCCTGAGGAGGCTCAAATGGAGTGCCAAGCTCAATAAGGTTGCCATCTATCAAGTCTTATATCTTGTGTTACAAACTGATGCATCTATTCTTTATGTGGCCTCATGCCCTATGAAAATTATAAAATGCATTCTGATCATATCTATGTGGAAGAGGCTTTGTTGTATCAACTTCTCGAATAAGAGGGAGAGATATGATATTGCATTCCAAATGCTATTGTAAGACTCTAGCTGGAGATACTAGTAAATTGGTAAAAGGTCATTGAGGAGGTGTATACAAAACCACTCATTGAGGGGGATATGAAGCCACATTAAATTTATCTTAATTTTTACTTTTGTTATAATTAACTTTTACTTTGTATGGGACTTTGTTATTTTGATATGTTTGTGTACTTGAGTTTGCCTATTGAAATTAATTTGACTTCTCTTTCCTTTAATGTATGACATAACTCAGTGAAGGAAGAGAAACTTTTAAACATTATTGACTCATGCAAAGATGGCAAAAGAATCTTTTTGAAGAGGTCTTATAATTCTTGATTGGCCATGGGGCTAGTCATCTTAGCCAAGATAGTCTTATATCAAAGAACATAATCTATGAGATACTCATTTGACCTTTTTTTTCCTTGTGAAACTTGGGTATAAGAAACCTTGTCACCTATGTTAATGCTAAAATAAGCTAGGAACATGTCCATTAAAGGATTGAATGCATTGATCGATTGATTCAATAGACTATAGAATCATTATAGAGCATAATCCTTTAAACTCTGTGGAAATAACTTGGTTAATAAGAAGTCATTTGGCCCATAGTCCAAGCATTCTATTTGAAAAAATCTCAAGTGTGTCTTTAGATCACCCTTTCCATCATATAGAGTGAGCTTGGGTTAAACAAAACTTGGTGGCAAGGGTGTTGAA
Organism: Torreya grandis; assembly: GCA_037957365.1. Taxonomy (NCBI): domain Eukaryota; kingdom Viridiplantae; phylum Streptophyta; class Pinopsida; order Cupressales; family Taxaceae; genus Torreya; species Torreya grandis. Next base: position 1,149,824 of record JARHVA010000323.1, read on the forward strand.
GCAATATGACATGCCAATGGTTTATGAAGTAGAACAATTTTTTTTTAAAACATGTGTTGGTTTAGAGGCACCTTGCCCAAATTATAGTACCTTGGATTGAAGAGATTTTATCTCTTACACAAGGAAAACTACATTGGGAGACAAAGCTGTACTAGCTATAACTAATGGTGCCTCATAAGAAGGTTGGGCTGCTATAGAGGGTTGTTGAGACATAGTTTCCCCCATAGTGTCATTTGCAACTGGTTGTTCTATGATTTGAGAGGATTGACCATTATTTTATTTTTATTATTATTCTTGTAGTATTTTAAGCATATCATCTTATATATCAGGATTTTTATTTAAAAGGTCTTGAAGTTTCCTCTTATCGATTTCATCAAAACTGATATATTGGGCCATTATTAAAGTAGAAAAACAAATTAAAAATGGATTGATTTTTTTCAATAAGTTGTAATAAGTAAAATACGAGGGAAGGAAAGTACTGTATAAAAGAAATATAAAGTCCTAAAAATAGCAAATCAAAATATGCATAAAAAGGATACGAAACTCAAAAACATGTAAGGTGATAATACCGCAAGAAGAAAATGGACCTAGTAAATTCAACTAAGATTTGAATGAAATAATTTTTAAAATTACTATGATAAAATTTAAAAATAATGTGAAATTTTGATTTATATACATAGGATAAAATCAAAAAAATAATGGAAAAATCAACAAATGATTTTCCCTAGGGTTTTTATGCAAAAATGAAGTAAGTCAGGTTCACCAAATGATTTAACCTTTTATAGAATAATGAAGTCTTATTCTTAATTTAGTTAAGGGTTTGGATTGATAAACCAACAAAGAATATTATAATAATTACAATACTAATTTGTATAATTCATCTATTTTTTTGAACTTTTTGAAAATAACAATAAATAAATAGAAAAATAACTTAGCTTAAAATTGGACTGAGACAACTGAGACAGAGGTTAAAACTAGTTGTGCAAGATTGGGACAGTGTCATGAATATGAATCTAGTTTTTTTTCAGTGAAAGGATATGAACACTAAAAATAGGACACTTCGAGGTTTGGTGTTGTAGTCCATTCCTGTTGCTATTGTTCAAACAGGTGATAGAGACCTATTTTTTTTTGGTTTTTGCATTGTTTTATGTGAGCCTGCTTGTGAAATCTTGAGTGTTGATTCATGATAAAACTCACTATAGAGATATTTTAATCTTGAAACCCTAAACCTACATCATGTTTGATAAAACAATCTTTAAATCACTTGAGAAAGGGGGGTTAGTGTGTAAGATGCATTGAACGTATAATCCACACCCCTTGTGTGGACACACTGCCTACATACCAATACTTTGAAGATGGATCAAGCCATATATAGTTCTCCCACCTAATGTGCTTTGTGAAATAGTGTGATAAGGATGCAAAAATGCCAAATTATGTGTGCTTGAGGTGGCTAGGGACTGGTATGAGGGTTTGAATATGTTTGCAGTTGTGTTGGATGATTATATGCATCTAATAAGGAAGTTTGCCTTAGTGATTTATTTGTATTCTTGCTTGTTTTGTAAGATTTGTCACCTCCCTTGTAAATTAGCTTTGGATAGGATTTTATAGGGAACTATTGGTCATGGGTTAGATGTATTCATGGTAGGTCAATATAATGAAGGATAAGAATCATATAAAAATGACTATTTGGAATCAAAATACAAATGGATAAGAGCACCAAAAATGGGACACCCTAGCATCTGGCGCTATAATCCAAGTATGGTGCTCTTGTCCTATAGGATCAAGACCTAAGAGAATAGGATGGACCTAGGAAAAGTAGTTTGGATGAGGTGAAATGACCATTCAGAAGGTTTCAGATGGATGGTAATGAGGGAAAAGGTGTCTAGAAGTGTCACAAGAGCATGCAAAAAAGAGCTATGGATAGAATGTCACAAGCCACACTCAAGCTACCAATTTGGACATTTTATATGACTACAACAATCTCTAGTAAGGCTATGGATGCTTGGTTGACAATGGAATAAGGCCTAGAGTGGAGACAAATGTGTGAATTTTGAGGTTATGGGTGCCTAATTAGTAGTAAATTAATTCAAAATCCTTCCCCTTTTTTGATAAATTAAAAAAAAAGTGAATGAATAACAATATAGAAATACCCTTTTAGAAATGTCTGAGTCATGGTGGGAATTTATGAGCTACAAAAAATTTCAAGATGAACCATTATACACACATGTATGACTCCTTGTATATGTTAAATCTTAGTATATTATATGATAAGTCTCAAGTTAAGGTTCAACCTCCTTTTAAAAGTATATTTTTATTTCATGGTTTGTTGGTGTTGTTCAAAATAACACCAAAAATTCTAAATTATAAATACAAGGAAGTGTTTCCCCATCAAGTTGATTTATTTTATGATTAAAACAACCATTTCTATAAAAAATTTGAGACTCTCTATATTATTTAAAATCCATAATTTTAAATTTATTAAGTTAATTATATAATGGCATTTTAAATATCATTTTATTAAGTTAAAAAAAACTCTAGTTGATATATTTTAATAAGTTCACACTTCATTAATTAAAGTATTTTCTAATGATTAAAATGTTTAAGTGTGTAGCATAGGTGGCATACGAATTTTATCTATTTAAATTATCAACCCATGGTATATAAATTTTTCAAAAATGCATCCAGACCCTTTCAAATTGTTTAATCAACACTGCATATTGATACCTTTGAATTCTCATTAATTTATTCTTGATATTAACTTGTGTTTTTGGTACCAATAAAATTTATTCATATTTAGAAAATACTAGGAGTTCAGGATAAACTATTGGTTCCACCTATCACATATGGATTTCCCCATAGCCCCATGCTACATAGAACTAATTTTAACACCCTAGGAGCATGAGAAGTCAAACAATACCATGTGGCACAAATATATTTCCTATAACACCATGTAATGTAGAAAGGATCCTAACACCCAATGAACTTGATCAAATATGTATCTATCACCTATTATTCCCCCTTGAACTCAAATATTATTAACACTCTACTACCTATGACATAATATGGTACCTAGATCCAATTTTTGAATGGCGTGCATCATAAACTTGTCAGTTATGGGAGGCATAGAATGAAAGATAGCTATAAGTGGAAGATGCATGGAAAGATCTTAAAAACTAGGGATAAAATCCACTTAAAAGGATGGTGTATATCATCCCATAGTTCTATTGAATATACAAGAGCTAACTTCCAACTTCAATATAATTTGTGGCTTTCTGACCTTCAAGATAGAGACATGTGAATGGATGAGATCTCATCAAAGCATAACTTATTTATTAAAAGGATTTAAATCAATTCACAATGTGAAAAAATAGTTAATAGGGTCATGAAAAGTCAATTTATTAATTAATGCACATGATTGATCTTATAACAACCATCATTTGTATTTAAACTACTAATTCAAAAGGTTAATACATATAACCATGAATTTTTATAAAACATCATCCCCCAATTTTTGCTCATAAAGATAAGTGTAAGTTAATTTCATAGTTACTCAGGTCAGTTAAATATAGTTCAATGAGCTCAAGTATTGTTCATGGTTGCATCACCTTCATCTTCGGGACCTACTCTGGAATTTAGAGATATTAGTTTTATCCTAGGATCATAAGATATAGAAATTATAAGTTATAAAAACTAGTGGAGCAGGCCCAAGAACTCATAGATGTGGAATATATTCCACAAGATGAGATATACTATTCTCAAGAGATAATTGCTAGACATAAATTGGGATTTCACAAGCCTACATTGAAGCATGATACATTCCCATATGTTGATTAGTTATATAATTTTTTATGACTTTAGAGTGTTAGAAAGACTTAATATAGTCTTCACATGGAAGGTTTAGGATATCTCTAATATATATCCTTACTTTTGATAAATAATATCTTCTACTAGACACCACTGTTGTATATAATCAAGAGGTTTCCCAATGGTGGTTAGATACACATGATCTCATATATGTATTTAGGGATTACATTGAGAACATAGACAATTGCATAGATATAAGTGATGTGGACTAACACACCATAAGATTATTTAGATAAGGTGTTTAAATAGTCACGTTATTAATGAATAGATTATATGGAGCTTATGACATCCCGACTTTAAACAAATTCTAGTTTCCATCACTTACAATGATCATTGATGATAATTAATTACTCAATTTAGGGGAAATCATTTATTATAATCTAAAATAATAGGAAATTATAATGAGGAATGGAGGTGATTTTTATATGATGTCATGTTTGGTAGATACATTGTTTATAACTATGCCTTCTGGGCATCTAAATTTTCCTCAGTAGAGACCTTCCTTCCCTCCAATTAAGTCGTATTATGATATGTTATATGAACATCGATATAGGGGTCACATAAAATAAATTTGTGATGGTTTATATCCCCCTTACTACATAGATATTAATGAAGGAAATATGCACAGGTTATTAGAGGTTATGAATGTTTCCATTCTACAGATAGGTGCATATTGATGTTGTGAAGATTTCATAGTCATAATATTTGAGGGAGCTATGGTTGCACCAATAAAATTACCTTATCATGTATATGATACATTCACTCAATAGGAAATTTATTTTCAATTTCCTAAATTAATGGATATATTTTATAGTAACTGACAATAAAATACCTATCCTTATTTACCTCTTCAGATTGGCAACAAAAAATACAAGATTTTCATTCAATATAGGATTTTGAAACATAGATCATAATTCAACCTACAACACCATGAATCTATGAAATTGAACCCTTGTATAAATATGAGCATAGATGTGCACATTCTGAGGTCTATGTTGAATGGAACATACAACTATGATCCCAATGATGATGATAAATTCCATTGAAATATATTAAATGATTTAAATGTCAAAGCTAAGTTTAAAGTAGTTGGTTGGATTAGACCCTAAGATCAAGGACCTTAATCACAATAAGTATTTGAAGAGAGACCAAATTATAATTTTAAATGATATGAGATACATAATATAGAATCCAAGTTAAAGAGTAAGGTATTACAAGGATTTCCTCCTACTTCTTTGCCATCATCATTGGAGGCCACCACCACTATTTATATAAGGGGATCCCTATTTACATCCCATGTTTCGTAAAACCTAATACTACTTCTCCACCACCATCTATTTTGTCTCCAATAGAAGTTTGTTTAGTGGTTAGTCCCCATGTATCCCTAAAACAATTCCTGTGAGGCCATTCATTTATCCTTCTAACTTTATTAGACCACTCATTTCTACCCATGGTACTATGAGATTTGATATCCCAAGTGCACCAATTGGAGGCCTACCTATTAAAAAAATGATATTAGGTCAAATTTACTAGATGTAACTTATTTTAGACCCTCCTCAATTGATGTTCCAATGAATTTTAATCCATTAAGTACTATAGTGGAATAAATTGTGTTTATGCCCATAATTTTCAATTTCAATTCATGATTAATATATTCATTCACTATGCTACTTAACCTCCATGGTGTCATTTCTCCATCCATTAACATAATTATTAAATATTAATAAACATATTAACACCCTTTATGACCATTCTCATGGCATAGGTTCCCATAAGAATCCTTTATTCACTTTCACCCATCTCTAGGTCCATTTACACGTCATTACCATAATCTGATCTCACTTCATAAATTACAAAAATGTGCCAATGTGTTATACTTACATTGGCACTACTCAACAAGTGAAAATTACTCAAGGTGATTGGATTGATGAGTTATAGGTAACTAAGTCCCAATGGCCTAAGATGATATATCATGACGATACTAAGGTCAAGATAAAACTAGAGGAATGCATAAGTAAAATGAAAAGGGTAACCACCAAGAAATTCACTTGGGGTGGGAATTATGTCGTATTTCATAATGAATAACAACTATTTTCCTTTAAAAATAAGATAAATAAAAAAACATGTTGGTGTAGAATAAATTATAAAATATCTTGAATTATTTTTGAGATCCAATTACTACATGACCGTGCAAGTTGTTAGATGAATGGCAGAAAAAAGAATATTTTTAAAAATTAGAATAAAACTAATTTCCTAGGTGATATGGTAGATAAAATTTAAGACACTTTTAATTATTTGATGGATTCATTAACTAAATGTTTTGAATCCAGAATGAGAAGTGGTGTGCTAAATCAAATGGTGAAATAATATTTTCTTATAATTTTGTATATTGACAACAAAAGAACATGGTTGTGGTGCTCAAAATGAACCTTATCCCTCATCCAAAGGCCATGAATTTTTTTAATGTGAGTCTATGTTAATAATTTTATATACACATGAAAACATGTCTAGAGAATTAGCTAAGACATATGGATGTTATATTGGTGCCTATTGATGAGTGAAAAATAATCATATTTGCATGCTTTTGGGAAGCCAATATAAACGTAAATTTTCACTAAAGATAACATAATAACTATTTTAGAATTTAAGGCATATTTGAATAATTTTAAGGTAATATTCAGATGTCCAAGGCTAACAATAAGATAGCTTAGTAAGTTGTCAAACTTGTAACATAGGATAAAAAATCAATTAAAAGGTTAATGTAGTCTAAGTAAATTTTAAAATTACTTTGTATAATCATATAGTTCTCATATATTGAGGAGATATGTTGTTTTATAGCCCTGTCATTAACATGGAAATAATTGATCATGACTTGAATTTTATTTCTTAGGCTGTCTAAGCACAAGGCTAGAATCAGTCAGTTGGTTCTATGTCATGTTGAATTATGAGTGGAGACTAATCTCAAATCATGTTTTAGAGAATATTTTAGGAATATTTTATGTTGTCTTAGTGATTTAGTTGATAATGGGTTTTAATTCTATCATGGGATCTTTTCTTGATTCTATAAAACTTGTCTTTTGAGATGGGATAGTTGCCCATATTATATATATTATTTTGTCATAAAATTTTGAGAAGGAATATTGCAATTAAGACAATAAATTTTTTGAGGAATATTATAATTAAGACAATAAATTTTTTGAGGAGGAATATTTTTGAGTTATATTGTGCTTATGCTTTCTTGAGTTCTAGTATTTATTATAGATGTTTGAGATTATTGTGACTATTATATGAATTTCAATTTATCATGTAGATCAAGTCAATTTGAGTGATTGACTAATTTTACTATTTTCATAGTTATTTATAGTTTAATTTAATTAATATGGAGGAATGCATTTCTATTTATTAATTTCCTATAATAAGCTATCTCGTATAAGCAATATTATGGAAATGGGATTTGTAAATAATTGTACCTCATACTCCTTGCCATGTTCGTTTGAGTTTGAGTGCATGTTATGATGAGTGTTGTTTAAATATTCATTTAATCAATGTTCAATTGATGTCTTATCAACTAGGACTGGTGTCCAAAGTTGTCTACAATAAGGTGTAGGATGGTAGATCTAGAATCTACTTATGGGGGTGTTTGATGGTCCTATTCTAACTTTGAATAATGAAATAAATGCGTCCTAAAATACTTGATTCACTCTTTTGTTGAAAAAGAAAAGATGTAACTATTTAATCAAATAAATCCATTCTTTTGCTTGAAAGTAAAATCACACTCCTATTTACGCTTGCATGGAAATGGAGATGTTTAACTTAAAAAGGAAATTTGCTTTACACGTTTGCTGTAAAAGAAAACACACTTTGCTTAGCAAAGAAATGACTTTGGAATAAGGAAATGCCTTTTGAATTATGAATTTATTTTGATGTTTTATGAATGAATGCAAATTTTAGAAAAATTCTAATTAGTTATAACAAAAAGTTAATATAAAATAACATAAGTACCATACATAATTTTTGGTTCCAAGGAGAGTGGGCCCTTGCTCCTCTCAAACTCAGGAACAAAGATTAATCAATACTAAAAATTGAAGTGATAATTCATAAAGCTGAAATGATTAAAATTTGTCTAAAACCTATAATATGCTTATACATATCTTTCATCTATCATATCTTTTTAACATAATTCTTACATTTTATACTAATATAATCAACTCAAAATAGAATGCAAAGAGATAGGATTCCTTGGTCGATCCACTCATCCAAAAATATGAGATTGTATTTCTAAGAGATCTAATTATTCTAATGAAATAGATATACTATCCTATAAGAGTCCTAAGATCTAAATATATTCAACTTTATCAAGAGCAAATCCTATAAAATAGCAGATAAGTATTTTCTTCATTTGACTTCAGCTGGAATGATTCTCTCTCATCTTATCTGGCTACCAACTTCCCCATTTATAGATTTATCTTTAAAAAATCTATAGAATTGACTCTGTAGAGTTGGTAGGAATGAGCCTATAGAGTCCGTAGAAACAAGCCTACAGAGTCCATATAAACAAGCCTGTAGAGTCCATAGAAACAAGCCTATAGAGTCCGTATAAACAAGCCTGTAGAGTCCATAGAAACAAGTTTGTAGAGTCTGTAAAAACAAGCCTACAGAGTCTTTAGTTCTGTTGGATGGAGATCAAAATTTAACTTTCACTATACATCATCTGTGTCTTTTTTTGAATATTTTTCACAATAAAAATCACTAAAATATGTTATGTATTAGATATTAATGACAAAGTAAAAGTTTATTCTTTGGTTCAATATAAACAAGACAAATATCTACTTTCCATGTAATAATTATCTAACAATCTATGATTTGCAAAAAATAATATCCTTAGAGAGATGAATTGAGGGAAATAACATGTTAATAATGAGCCATATCTTTTGCAAGTTCCATTGTAAACATTTATTTGCATTCTTAGCTCTTACATCTGCTTTTCAAACTTTGGCTCAAATTATAGTCATCAAATTCATTTGTTATATGCTTATCTAATTTTTTTGTAAACCCTTGATGTTCTTGAATCATTTGTTTCCATATATTAAATTTCTTCTCTGATTGTGGAGCCCAACTCTTCCATCCTGGAATAGGTATGATCAACAAAGGGGGTCTATATCTCATGTCAATCTATTTCTTTTCTCCCCCAGAGTTTATTACATCTATTAAAATTTCTAAAATTAAGGTAGCTCTCCTCATACTCCATCTTAAGTTATTTGGAGACATGACCTCTCATCTTTTAAGAGGCACTAAAAGTTGGTCCCGCCTTTTCACACTTATAGTCACCACTGAATCAAAACTCTATCTTGAAAACAATTCAAAAGAAACAACACAATCATATAAAGCTTGTAAATAATGTTTTTTAACTTTATCATTTAAACAAGCACAATTAAATTTTTATTTGATCAATCTAGGGATAGGAAATGTTGGTCTGATACACAATCCTATAGTCTTATCATGATTTGTATGCTCCTCAAATCTACTTTTCTATACTAGTTGATTTTTGAATATAGAATGTAATGCCCTCAGTTGAGCTTCTCCTACATGAAGGTTTATCAAGAATTTTTTATGCTCATGGTCTTTTATAATCAAATCATGAAAATAAAACTCACAAAGCAAATCCTACTGATCAAGTTCAATACTGTAAAAAATTTTCAAAAATGTTGTTGGCTATAAAATCTTGTAAGAAAGATGACAAGAGATCCTCAGAATCTGCCATCTATAAAATTGTTCAAATAAAAACAAACTATATGTAGGAGAAAGATTCTTACATGACAAAAGAGATTCCCCTAATTTACATGGATCCTATAAATTTTTTTTTCTAAATTTTGGACCTTAGCTTCTAATTATTTCTTTTCATTTTCTAATATTTTATTTAAAAAAGTTACAACTTTATTTTTCTATTTAAGTATGAATATTCTTCTTCAATTTGATTTAGCATTTGCAAGGTAGGAATACCTAGATAACTTATTTGACAACTTCGGTCAACAAATATCTTAGGAAGAGAAGGTGAAACATTGGAAGGTGCTTTGGAAGAGTTTACCAAACTTTGCAATCTCCTATTCTCCTTCAGATTTTCTACATATACCTAGAGGTCTATTTGTTTACTTTCATTTTTCTTTATTATTTCTTCTAATCTATCAACTTCTGCTACATGATTGACAGATGCTATGTATAGTTTTTGCACTAATAATGAGTTGAGATGATCCTTAATTTATAATTGACTGATCAAGTCAACAATATCAGTTATTTATTATTTCTTTGGAGCTTGAGCTTGAGAAAAATTTAAGGTTAACTGCATAGTAGGATCATTTAAATTAGATGATTTTCCTTTCTTATTTATGCATATAGTTTTTCCTTTATTCATTGCAATTTCAATTATAACATGTAGCTATCCCACCATACTTGATTTCTCTACCATGATTAACTATTCTTCTAAAATTAGCTCCTCCATTATGATTGGAAAGTTCATTTGAAAAAGAGTTTTTTAACATCTACAGTTTCAAGGATACTTTGATGTATGGGGGAATGAGATACCTTTTTAAGACTATCTATAATGTTTGTAGCCTCTTGTTTATCTTCATCTATCAGAATTAACCTTCTTCTTATTTTAGTCATTCTTTGAGCTAGATTCAGTTGTCTTTCCTTTTCAACCATCAAACCCTTGGTCTTCTCAAGTTCTGTAGAAACTTTTTATTTTAATTTTTTTTTATGACAAGGGAATTGGTTGCACTACAATTTTTTAAGGTTCTTATGGGGACCTTGAAACTATAGGGATTTAAGACCTTGTGATTCTTCTTAAAAAAGAAGAAGAAGGGATTTCTATTGAGACTACAGTTTTTAATTTCTTTTTTGGAGTTGTTTTCTCAACTGATGTGGCAGGTGGAGATGAATATTTTTTTGATAAATTTAAGGTTTTATGTGTAGGCAAATTTATTGTGTTACACTATTTTAAAATTCCTCCTAGACCTCTTGTCCTTGTTGAAAGAAGTGATGTTGGATAATTAGGTGAATAAGGCCATAGTGCCTAAGAGTAGCATTAGGAGTTATAGTCATAATTTTAAGGGTACCATATAAGAAGGATGGGAGGTTAATCTTGTAATGAAGGTTTTGCCTCCCATACTTAAGGTGTATTAATATTTTCATGGCATTTCCTTCTAAAAGACTATTTTGCCCCTCACAAATGATATACTTGAGCATGCACTTGGCCAAAGATTTTTAAGGTTCAAGAAGTGAATTTATACTAATCTATTTTAATTTTTCATTGAAATTTATTAGACATGAAGTTTCAGTCAGCTCATTACCATTAAACTAAATAATTAAATTATTAAATGGAATTCTACCTGTTGCTCTCATTGTCTCTTCTGGAACTTATATGATTTGACTTATAATTTAAGTTGAAATAAGAATAACAATGCATTTAACAATTGAAAACTTAGGGGTAAGATTAGTGATGAATTCTCTTACTATTATTTCATGGAAGCCCTAGAACTTTTCAATGAAAGGTAGTCAGTCATTTGATTTAAACACTGCCATATAAGCTTTATCTTTATAAAATTTTATTGCATTTTACAGCTTTGATCTCATTTTTTATCTTATTTCTACTCAGATTTATAGACAACTCTATTTATTTAACTCAAATTATGGTTTAGACCAGCTTCTGTTGAAATATGTAGGCAACAATCACTAAGGATTTATAGGTAATAATCATTAAAGATTTGTAGACCAACTTCTATTAAAATCTGTAGGCAACAATCACAGAGGATCTGTAGAAATGAAATGGCTTATGTGAAACTCCACAACTGCATGAGTCCATATTTTGATATGATTACTTTATACAATTTAACGTCACATATTTCTATGAAGTGTGCCAGCCATTTTATCAAGTTATTACAAATAAGATGAAATAATGATGTAATATTTTAATAGTGACAACAATTTATCATTTTATTTATAAGCCCTTTATGATGTCCCATCATTATAATTATTGATGATGTAATTAATTGTACCAAAGCTATACACTTATCCATACACCTTTGGTAGCTTGTTTGTATGCTTATCCATTATGGTATGTGTCATGCCATTCTATTTCAAAAGACTCAAATTTGGATCATCTCTGTAGAATAAATCTTAATTAAATCAAAGATAATTAGTTAACTAGATATAAATAAATAGAATATATGTCTCCCTTACTTTTGAACTTAGATTTATTCTTTACTTGCTATTTATCCTACACAAATAAGTTTGCATGTATTAGTCAACAGGTGTTGAAAGAACAACTTTTATTGCATAGAGAAGACCAATCATAGTGACATGATGAGATTTTTTTTTAAATTTATTTATTTATTAATTATATATTTTATTTTTTTCTTTGGCCAACTATTGCTAGTTTTTTAGTCAAAGTCTTTTTTATAATGCATAGACAGCTAATAAGCTAATTTTTTGGGCATGCATTGTCAATAGTGTCCCTGAAATGATTTTCACTATTGATATTTTTATTTATTTTTAAAAATATATATAGGATCATCAAGGAGCAGGTTCTCTGGAAGAAGTAGAGTCATCTAAAATAGTTACTTGATTTGACGCAGTTTCTCTAGAAGAAGCAAAGTCCTCTAAAAAGGTTACTTGATCTTTTATCTTTTGAACAAATTCTTATTTATTGAGAGGTTTATGATAAAGCTTTAATCTATGTCCATTAACTAATAGAGCTCTTATACTGTCATCAATAGGTTTTAGCTTAATAGAACCATTTTCAAAAACTTCTTCAATCTAATAAGGTCCCAACCACCTTGTTTGTAGTTTTCTTTTAAACTATTGAAATTTGGAATCAAACAATAGTACCCAATCTATTTTATAAAATCTCCATTTCTTAATCTGTGAATCATGCTAATTTTTTTTGATGTTGTACCAATTCAGTTCTTTGTAGTACTTCCATCTTCATCTCATCAAGTTGATTAAGCTGTAAGAGTCTTTCTTTCTATATTTCTTCTAATTCAATCCCTACTTCTACAACTATTTTAAAAGTTTGTAATTCAAATTTAATAGAGAATAAGAGCTTCTTGTCATAAACTAATTCATAAGGTGAAAATCTAGTTGTTGTTTTCTAAGTAGTATTATAGGTCCAAATAACTTCTGGTACCTTATCTACCTAATCATTTTTGTTAGGATTAATAACTTTGGTTAAAATGGTTTTTAGTTCTCTGTTAGTGACTTCAACTTGCCCATTATCCTGTAGATGGTATGGAGATTTTTTTTTGTGTTGAGTTTGATATACTTACATGAAGTGCTTTATCATGTTTGATATGAACTGCAGTCTTTGATCTGAGACTATCTCTCTTGGAGCACCAAATCTTTACATGATTTTGAAATATAAAAAATCAGCTACCATCTCTTCTTTTGCATGAGTTAATACTTCTACTTCTATCCATTTGGTCACATAATCTGTACATACTAGGAGATATTCTTTTTCTCTAGAAGGAAGATCTACATGACCTATAAAATTAATTATCCATTTATGAAATGATTCTAAAACTAATTGAGGATGAGGGTACAAAGGCATCTCTATTAAAAGAGTAGGATATCCAATTTTCTGACAAGCATCACAATGTCTAACATATCTTTTTACTTACTGAGGAAGGTGAGGCCAATAGTATCTTACTCATAGGATTTTCCATATAGTTCTTTGAGTTGAGTAATGACTTTCTTCTAGTTTATCATGACAAGTTCTAATGATATCATAAGCTTCAACATTTGTCACACACATGTAAAACACATGGTCAGGTCCAAGTTTGAATAACATTATGTTAATCCATTTAAAAGAACTTTCTTTGATTAAATGTTTCTTTTTTTTTGATGAAAATTGTAGAAAAAAATTTCTTGTGATGAGATAATTGGTTATATTAGTAAATCATAGAGATTTTAATAAAATATCAAATAATTGTTCATCTAAAAATTCATCTTCTACCAGTTTTTCTTCACTTATAGTGTTTATTCTTGACAACAAATCAACAATCACATTAGACTTACCTAGTTTATCTATAATAGTAACATCAAATTCTTATAAGAGCAACAAGTATCTAATAATCCTACCTCCCATAATTGATTTGTTGGTAAGGTATCTAATAGCTAAATGATCTGTATAGACAAATATCTTGTAGTCTGTTATGTAGTGTTTGAATTTTTTAATTACATAGACTATAGCTAGGAATTTACTCTCAATTGTGATGTAGTTTTTTTCAGTAGGTGTCATATTTTTGCTAATATAATATATAGCATATATGTTATCCTCTTCATCCTTTTATCTAAAGATTGCTCCTATTATTGTATTTGAAGCATCTGTGTATATAGGAAATGGCTGAGTCTAATTTGGTCTTCTTAATACTGGAGTAGTAATGAGTTTAGCTTTGATAGTCTCAAAGGCCTGTTGACAACTATCACTCCATTTGAATGTACTATATTTTGTAAGCAAGATAAACATAGAGACAATTATTTGTCTAAAATTATCTATGAAACATCTGTAGTAACCAGTATATCCCAAAAAACTCTTAATTTTAGTTTGTATTTGTGGGATGGGTAAGTTAGAGATTATTTCAACCTTCTTTAGATCTACTTGAATACCTTTTATAGAAATATGGTATCTCAGCACTATTCCTTCATCTATCATCAATAAATATTTCTCATGGCTCAAAGATAATTGATGTTCTTCACATTTGATCAATAATTTTTCTATGTTGATAAGAGCCTCTTCGTAAGTTCCACTATGAATGGTGAAATCATCCATATATACTTCAACACAATCATTTATAAGGTCAGAAAATATTGCCAAAACTTCTCTTTGGAAGGTTACTGGAGCATTACAGAGTCCAAATGAGAGTATTCGATAAGAAAAAGTTCTCCAAGGGTAGGTAAATATAGTTTTATCTTGATCTTCATCTGTTACCATTATTTGGTTATACCCACTAAACCCATCCAGGGAAGAAAAATATCTTTTCTCTGCCAAGTTATTAAGAACTTGATCAATGAAAGGTAGAGAAAAATAATCTCTTAATGTTGCTTTGTTTAGTTCTTTATAATCTACACATACCTTTAATCATTTATTTTTTTGGGCACAATTACTAAGGGTGAAACCCATTAGCTATCTGAGATAGGGTAAATAAACTCAACTTCTAGTAATTTTTGGATCTCTATTTTGACTATCTCCTTTAATATTGAGTTTATTCTTCTTTGTGGTTGTCTGACCGGTTTGACAAATTTTGTATAAATATGATGAGTATATATACTAGAATGAATTTCCTTCATGTCAATATAATTCTAAGCAAAAGCCTTGATATGTATTTCTAGTACTTCAAAGAGTTAATCTTCCTCTTCATTTGTTAACCAACTATTAATATTCAAAATCTTTTCGGGTAATACCATGATTGGTTTTATGTCTGAGTAGTTGGATTTTATTTTTTTAAATTCAATAATCAATGAGTTTAGAGGACATGGATGAGGAAGTAGCTTATGAAACATAGTTATATTATTCACAAAATCTTCTTCAAAAGGAATCAATCTTGCTAAAAAATAATGGAATACATCTAAGAAATGAGTTTGCTATTATTCTATTAATTTCTACACTTTATTGAATCAATCCATGATCATATGGTGAGAAAACAATAGAAAAAGTAGAAGTGATAGTTTCATAATATTCTATTTGACCCAAGAATCCTAAACTGAGGCAATCTATAGTTTTTAGACTAGCAGAGTCTATAGATTCTGGACCGACAAAGTCCATAGCTTTCAAACTGGTAGAGTCCATAGATTTTGGGTATATGTCTCTATTCAATTTTTTCAAGTGTTTTTAAACTATGATCATAACTAAGGAGAAAATTTTGTTTGATGTGTTATTTGATTCATCCACCTAAAGTTTTTATATGTGATTTGTTGATGGTTTTATAAGAGAATATAAAGAGATGCATTTAGATTTTAACCCATTAGAAATGATCATATCTCCTGACTTGTAATCAATTTATACTACTACAGTAGCTAACCATGATCTACCTACGATTGTGGGATATTCTAGATTCTTTATTTTAGGTTGGAAGACCATGAAATCTACTATATATTCTTAAGACTCTATTAGTACTTCAATATTTTCTATAGTCTCTTTTGGTTTAGTTATAGATTGGTCCACCATTTGAAGAATGGTAGTTGTAGGTTACATTCTCATAAGAGATAATGTATGGAGAGTATCAATTTTCATAATATTAATTATTATTCCTAAATCTACCAAGATTTTAAATTTTTTTCTAGCTCTGATTGTGATTGTGATCATTGGGCTTCTTAGATCTGCATATTTTAGAACTAATAGTTTTCTTGATAATAAATTAGCAACTTTTCTATCAACATGAATAGTTCTTGGATATTTTACTTTCCTCCTAGGTGCCTTGATATAAAGGTTTTTGATGATCTTGTTCAATTCAGGTATATCCCTAATAACTTGTAGTAGGGGTACCAAGTGTGATTCTGGTTTAATATCAATTTCTTTTAATCTTTCAAGAAAAGGAACTACTAGTGTAGTAGTTTTTTTTTGCTTCAAGGCTCATTTTGATCTTGACTTCTTTAGTATTTAATTGAGATGATTCTATTTTTTATTTTTTATCAGGTATCTCAGAAATGAGAACTCAAATTTTTTGTATAGTTTTCTCTGATCTTAAATATATGCCTGAACAATCAATAGCTCCAACATTCATTGTCTCTTCCTATTCATTAACATAAATAGGTACTAGTTATTTATTTTTTGAATTTGCTATCTGTTATGTAGGTATTGAGGGTTGATTGATTTATCCTTGTTACTAAAGAACTGGGGGTGACATTATAGTTTGATGTTGAAGTGGTCTTCTTGGTTGGGTGAATTGTTACTATAGATTCCACTATAGATTTCATTGTTGATATTTTTGTGGCATCTATTGCTACTGTGGTACCCATTGTTGTTGTGGTTGTGGCACCATCTATGGGGTGTTGGCATCCAATCTTGTCATGTCCATAGATTTTGGATTGATGGAATTTAGGGTTGATTCCAAAAAGGCGAAGGAACTAAAATATTCTATGGTGCCATCCATGGATTAACTGGGTTTCTTGCATTAAATTATCCTGGAGCTTGGTTTTGTGGGCCAAAATTTTGTCTTTGGATATAATTTACTTCTTCAGTGGATTAGACTTGTATTTTCATTTGATTTTTTAAAATAGATAGAAGGATGCAATGTTTGGTATCATGATCTGTTGTATCACAGATTCCACATGATGAAACATTGGTTTTATCTAGGAGGCAGTCTCCAAGGGCATTTTTCTATTTGTACTTAAGACAATAGATTACCAAGGGTTATGTTGTATTTACCTTATCTTGAAAGCTATCTAAAGTATTGTTTAGTATAACAAAAATATCTATCTTTAGATTGACAAATTCTTCCATTAGCTTACCCACTTCATTAGATTTTCTAAACCTTCTTCTCCTAATGCTAGGCTTTGTTCGAGAGTAGCTAGTATAAAGCCCAAAAATTTGATCGAAAGCCAACTTATTTATATCTTCACCTCCCATCAGATTTAAAGTATTTTAAGTATCTTTGTCCAACCATTTTAAGAAAACCAAATTTTGAACTTCTTCAGTGAGTGGATAATTGCTTCTTTTATGAGTGAATATGAATCTATCTAAATAATCCTCTAAAGATTCATCTTTTTTTTTTTTTTTGAAGAAATCCTCTTTTCTTTCTCACACTCAATAGTAATCTTGATACTTGTTTAAGAATTCTATCTCCATGTCATCCCATGTTCTAATAGAATTGCTAGGTAAACCCATGAACCATCTCATAGTTACATCTTTAAGTGTAGAGGGAAATAGTTTTAATTTCTGACTATCTGTTGTGTAATCATAGGTTTGACATAACACCTTAAACTCAAACAAGAATTAATCAAGATCTTCTGTAGATCTTCTCTAGAAATTTGGTAGATTAGTTGGTGAAATATTTTTCATGGGGGTTTGATCATTAGGATCTGCAATAATAGGAAAGGAAAGTCTTTTCTAATTGTGCAAATTGTTGATTTTATTGGAGAGCCATATTTTTTTCTTCTGATGATGTTTCAAAGATGGGATGATCCTCCCACTGAATATTTGTGGTACCAATTATTGGTTGTTCAAAGTTCTCAAATTTTTTTTCAGCTATGGATTTTTGAAATGCTTCTTCTAAGTCCTTGGTAATTTTTAAATAATGTCTTTCAATAAGAGATTGATCCTGAGAAATTTATCCTATGGGGCTTGCTTGTAGTAATGGCTTGATTTCTATCCAAATTTCTAAAGATTCTTGTAGATAGGTTTCACTCGTAACTACTAGTTCACTACTCAAAAATGTTGAAGGAGTTTCAACTTGTGTTATTGGTAGGAATTTTGGGATGAATCATCTTTTAGAGTCTCTAAGATGGTACATAAATTTATTGATTTTTTAAAGATTTTATGGTTTTTATAAATTTTCTATTTTTTCACTCTAGACCAATAATTATTACCTTACTAACACCTTGTTTCCCTGAAAATGACACTAAACATGATGAGTGCCATTTAACTCTTTATTTAATCAATATTTAATTGATGTCTTATCAACTAGGGCTAGTGTCCAAAGCTATTTGTAGTAAGATGTAGGATGGTAGATCTAGAAATCTACTTATGGGGGTGTTTAATGGTCCTATTCTAACTTTGACTAAAGAAAGAAATGTGTCCTAAACTACTTGATTGACTCTTTTGCTGAAAAAGAAAAGATGTAACTATTTAATCAAATAAATTCACTCTTTTTCTTGAAAGTAAAATCATACTTCTATTTATGCTTGCATAGAAATGGATATGTTTAACTTAAAAAAGAAATTTGCTTCACATATTTGCTATAAAAGAAAACACACTTTGCTTAGAAAGGAAATGCCTTTGGAATAAGGAAATGCCTTTTGAACTGTGAATTTGTTTTGATATTTTATGAATGAATGCAAACATTAGTAAAATTTTGATTAGTTATAACAAAGAGTTAATATAACATAACATAATACCATACACAATTTCTAGTTCTAAGGAGAGTGGGCCCTTGCTCCTCTCAGACTCAAGAATAAAGATTAATTAATGTTAGAAACTGAATTGATAATTTATAAAATTGAAATGATTACAATCTGTCTAAAATATGTAATATACTTATACATATCTTTTATCTATCATATCTTTTTAACAAAAGTCTTACATTTAATACTAATATAATCAACTCAAAATAAGATGCAAAGAGATAGTATTCCTTAGTCGATCCACTCATCCAAAAATAAGAGATTGGGTTTCTAAGAGATCCAATTATTTTGATGAAATATATATACTATTCTATAATAGATCTAAGATCCAAATATATACAACTTTATCAAGAGCAAATTCTACAAAACAACAGGCAGGTATTTTCCTCATTTGACTCTAGTTGGAATGATTTTCTCTCATCTTATCTGGCCTCTAACTTCTCCATTTGTAGCTTTATCTTTATAGAATCTATAGAATTGACCCTGTAGAGTCGGTAGAAATGAGCTTGTGGAGTCTGTAGAAACAAGCTTATAGAGTCCATAGAAATAAGCTTGTGGAGTCGTAGAAACAAGCCTACAGAGTCCGTAATTCTTCTGGATGGAGATCAAAATTAAAATTTCACTATACATCACCCGTGTCTTCTTACTGAGCATTCTTCATAATCAAAATCACTAAAACATGTTATATATTAGACATTAATGACAAAGTAAAGGTTTAGTCTTTGGTTCAATATAAACAAGACAAATATCTACTTTCCATGTAATAGTTATATAACAATATATGATTTGCATAAGATAATATCTTTAGAGAGATGAATTGAGGGAATTAACATGCTAATAATGAGTCATATTATGAGCTCATCATATTACACTAGGTATACATTGGTGAAATTGCAAATGAATTTGAAAAATGATCATCCTAAGTGAAAGATATTTAAATGAAATATAGACAACCTTATTTTGTGACCTACTCTACCCTCATTTTTAAATTTTATTTCATCAAAATCACCCTTACTTTAGACATATAATTATGAGTATGCATATTTTTTTAATATTGATAACATTTGATGCAAAGTGGATTTGAATGCATGAAATATCTCTCTAGGTCTTATAACATTCATATGGTTTTTTAGAACTAAACTAAACACAATAATTTGTGCCCTGAATTACCTTTGATAATCCTAAAATGAGAAGGTTTTAATCCCCATCATTTATGGTGTGCCTACAAATTTCATCAATAAAGGGATGACACTAGAAGAAGGGTGTGAACCTCTTAACATGATATGAATTAACATGTAGTATCTCTTTTGGTTAATATTTTCACCTCCTTCTTTTATGCTAATAAAAAATATTTTTATGTGCATAAATCATGCATCAATAGATGTATAACACAAGGAGGAGGGCATGCGCCTCCAAAAAATAATGACATTGGACATAATAAGGTTGTTTTCAAATCTTGAGATAATATGGATTTATTATTGCATCATATTAGTCTAAATCAAATTCAAGTTTCCTATTATTGAAACCTTTATAATCACATTGATAACCAAAAACATTTAGGACTCAACCTATTTCATCGATCAATTTAAATCCAAATATATCTAGACCAATGGCATAACTAGCAAGATCAACCATCATAATGACTGAAAATTTCCATGATTTACACAAAAATCCTAAAATATACCTTCCTTTGTTCATTCATAATGGGGGGAATACTTATAAAGAGCACATAAAATCATTTAGGTCTACCTTGATACTTATAAATATGGAACACAAGAACATATCATGTAGATTTTTCCCATTTACTCTATAGGATGTTGTGTATGAATGGTTTTTAAATCTCCATAAGAACTTGATTCCTTATTATAATGGATTTAAAGATACCTTTTAGCCCATTTTAGATACGTTAATTTTCCTAGCATGTTTTTAAATATATTTAATAACATGTGGAGATAACTCAATAAGCTCATTATTTATTTTAACAAAAAATATCAACATATGTATAATCAAGTTATTATTTTATATAAGCCTGATGCCCCACTATAAATCAAAATGTATAAAAGTTCCCTTGATACTTTGACAATAGTATTTATGTATATAAATAATCTCATCATATATTTTTCTTTAGCATTTATTAAACCTACTAATGTGGACTAAATTTTGTATATACAGGGATAAATTCTTACAGTCATTCTAAATGCCAACCCAAACCATAAATAATTGAATCCCATTCCAAATGTTAATCTAAATGTTCTAGTTCCAAATCTTGTTCCAATCATAGATAAATTAACATTGATATAGGACTAAGTAAACCATTAGGTTTCCTAAAATATATATATATATATATATATATATATATATATATATATATATATATATATATATATATATGAAGTTACATAATCGAAGATCTAGTTCCTTCTATTGACAATGCTCAAACTACATCATAAGATTCTATAGAAAATTAATTAGAATCAATATAGTGAATGGTTAAAAAGATTATAAATGACTTAATAGGACTCTATAAGTAGGTTATAAATGATGATGTATAAATTTAAAACCAAGATTTCACATATCAAGTAAATAACTAGGCATTCAACACCCATATAATAATCCTGAGCCATCACTAAACAAACTAAATAAGATTGTGAGATTTATTTGCCCAATTGGTGCATGGTACAAAACACAAATAAACATGGATAATTGAACTATGTTGAGTTATTTAATTCCTTTGACATATTAAAAAATAATTGGAAGGGTATGACATGGTCCCAAACCACCAAAATACAACCAACACATATTAATCCCCTAGTACATCTAAATCCACTAGTACCACCATGATGCTTAGACCTTTTATTTACCTAGTTTAGAGGACAATGAACCAAAGGATAAAATGGATGATATTCATGATTTTAAGATATATCATAGGAATAATTATGCATCAAGGAGCAAGACATAAAAATAGAATCTCACAACATCCATTCCATCATGTAATAATGCCACCCCTTGATAGAAAAACAAATAATGGTCCTCCACCTCTAAAACTTAACGAATAATGATCCACCACATACATGTAGATTTTATTTATTAAAGGTGGATATAATATAGTTTATGATATGATTAAAATAAAAATAATCACCATGTTACACAATTTATCCCAAATTATAAAATAACATGACTTACTTCTAATTTTTTGACTAATAAACCAATTTAAAATAAATAAATAAAAAATCGAACCTAAAAATTATTGAACATTATCATTTATTGAGGTGATTGTTGAGTTATTGGTATAAGTCTTATCATTTATGTCAGCATAATGTCACTAATGTCAAAGGTTCTTGTGAATGTGCATTTCTAAGTAAGTTTTGAGGTATGTGTATGATGAGTTCTATCACCAGCACAGTAAATGTTGTTGCTATATAGAAGCAGTGATGCGAGAGTATTATTTAAAGAAATTTATAATATAATTGAGAATTAACATGAGTGAGTATAGGTTGGTATGTCAAGTATATAGTATATTTAAAATCTTTGTCTAGACCTTGTGAGAAGTTACGTACAAGTGCATGATGAAATGAGTGACTTTTGAAGAAAAAATTGTATGCTCTAAATATCTATATAAACAATTACAAAGATGATCTGAATGAGCTATGAAGATCCTTAGTAAATATTTTAAGAATGCTTGATAGTGTGTGAGCATGAGAGAGGTTGTTTGAGTTTTACATGAGGTGTTGAGGGTCTTACAAGTGATTAAAAGATTAACTCCAAAGATTTATTTGTACATCTCTAAAGATGCTTTGAAAATGCTACTAAGATCCTTATTTGAGATCCAAAGATCTATAGAAGCTTTGAATATGCTATGTTGAAGTTTTAAAGAATATTGAGTGTATGAGGTTGCTTGAGCATACACAAGAGCCATTAGAACATAGGAGAGTTTTAAGGTGAAGCCTACAAGTTGGCTAGAAGATTAGATTCAAAGCTTAATGAGACTTGCAGGTCAAGGCCTAGAAAGTAAAAGAGAGATGGTGGCCAAATGAATCATCTGGATTAGTTTCCATGACATGGGTGAGTAGGTGATCATTGACGTAAGTGAGTCAAGTTATTTTTATCATGTGCATAAAGTTTTAGGTCATGGTTTGTAAAAAAAGGCCTGGAAAGTGTTTTGAGGTTTTTCGAGTGCACATAATGAAGAGTTGTCTACTCAAGAAGGTTTTTCAAGTGCTCATTGTCACATGTATCATCTACATGATAACCTAAGCTATTCATGTTAGATAATGAAGGTTTACATCTCAAAGTTTTAAGCATTAGTTTTTAGAAAAAGGAGCCAAGCTTTATGAATGATCGTTAAGACTAGAAGATGGTCTCAACCCTCAAAGAACACTAACAATGATGTGATATTGAAGATATTATTATAAATAACTCAAAATATTTTGGTACTATTATAAAAATAATTGGAGGTCAAATTCAACTCTCTCAGGCACCTCTAGGTGTGATTAGTTTCTTAGGTGAGTGAATACACCCTGCAAGAAAGTGTTTATTTTTAAGAGATTTGCTATAATAGATAGAGTTGATCAAGTCAAAGTTTGATAAGTGTGGATAAAGGTAAGAGTGTGATAATTATAGTTATTGTTCATGAAGTTTTCTAGATAGGTTCTTGATCTCAGGTGTGAAAAGTTGCTGATCCAAGTTGGCTAGTTGCTAACATACCTAATAGTGCAAATAGTAAGAAAATTAAATAAAAGTGAAAAGATGATTCTTAATGTGTGTTTAGGTAGGAGTGAAAGATTGAAGTGTTTTCAATTTTTTTTGGTAATTTAAAGATCTATCCATGATTTTTTATAAGCTTGTAAGTTAGTGTAAGAGGTTGAAACATTGAAGCCAAAATAACTTGTCTAACTGAGTAGAGTTTGTGAGAGAGAAGATCAAAAAATTGGTCTGCAAGACTAATAATTTTTATTATAGATTATGATATGTTTGATGGAGGTTTATTTTAGGATGATTTAATATCTTTTTCATATATTCAAAGCCTTTGAATATGTAAAATCGAGTGTCAAAATTTCATGTTTCTTTGATTGTGTTTTGAAATCAGTTGGTAGTTCTGAGTGAACATCTTGTAGAGAAGAGTTTGAGCATGCATACCCTAAATTGAATCATATGATAAAGTTATTAATTATATTTAAGACATTATGTTTCTAAATATGTAATTTTTTCCATAGTTATTTGGAAAAAATGAGTTTATGCCTCAGTTGTTCAAGACATAGTTTTTGTATATGCACAAGCCTTTATGAACATTATTTTAATAAAGGGTTCAAATGATGGTTGGATATAAAAGGTGTTGTGGACTTAAATTAAAGCTAGATAAGGTATATTAGAGTGGAATATGAGGTATTCCTACCATATGAAGTTTTTGAATATGTTTCAAGAAATATCAAAGGGTAACATGTTAGGAAGACCTATTAGGCCTTTATAAGACCTAAAAGAGGAGTAAGGACTAATTGATATTTGACTGACCTATTGTATTAATTGATTCATTATTAAGGTATGTTTCTATAAAATTTTAAGACCTATTCATGACTGATATAATATATTTGAATGTGTGATTGAATAAGTAGGACATGCTCAAGTGATTTGTATAAAAGCAAGGTAGTTAAGGCCTATTTGTGTGTACTTAGAGAGAGCAAGGAATGAGTGAATGATATCGATATTTGGTGAGCATAAAGAGGTCATGTGTAAAATAAAAGAGATGTCATTAATATATAATAGAGGTTCCCCATATGATAATCAAGGTCATAATACCTAATCAAGTCATGAAGAGGGCTAGTTGACCAAAGAGGGCTAGAAGCCAATTTGAGAGGAATAAAAGTGAGCAAAGAGATGAGGAAGAAAGTCATCATATTTTGATGAGAAAATAAGGGTTTATAAAGGTGATCAAGTGTATCAAGTGGATGAATTTCTACTGAGTCATCTAGGGGGTTTGTGCCTCCTTGTAATTGGGTACTTGTTAAAACCTAGTTGAGTTGGTGCTGAGCTAGTTGGGGTTGGTGCTCTATGTGGAGTTGGTGAATCACTAAAGATTGATGTTTTTATTATAGTACTATAGTCATTTTAATTCATTAGTGTATTTTTTTTTCCTTTAAAGATTTTTTAATGATATTTTATATCCATGTATTTCATGCTCTTATGATTTG
The DNA here is from genome assembly GCA_037957365.1 of Torreya grandis. Classification (NCBI taxonomy): domain Eukaryota; kingdom Viridiplantae; phylum Streptophyta; class Pinopsida; order Cupressales; family Taxaceae; genus Torreya; species Torreya grandis. The sequence continues at coordinate 1,174,984 of JARHVA010000323.1, forward strand.
ATACTTATGCTTGCTAAGATGTGCATGCTTTGTTAAAATGGTTCATGTATGATTAAGTGCATTTTAATGAAAAGTTTTGAAGACTAGTTAACCCCCCATCCCCCTTAATCATTTTACTTCCAATAATTAGTATCAGATCCTCATCCTTTGAAGTAAGTCTTAAAAACTCAAGGAGATCTTAGGAGCAAGGATGACTAGTCATCAAGCTACTGTGGTTTCTTTACTAGTAAGGCTTTATTGTTCAATGGATCTAACTATGCCTTTTGAAATTTTAAAATAAATATATATTAGTTATGGATGGTTATATTTCACCTCTTATTCCACCAACAGATGTAGTAGGTAAGAAGGCTAGTGAAAATAACTCCAAAATAATGAATACTATTATTTTTGGCCTATCAGAGGTAAAGCTTGTAAAGGTAATGGATTATGTATCAGCCAAAGATATATGGGACAAATTTAAGACCATATATGAATGATACACCAACGTAAATTTGGCCAAGTTATAGACCATAAAATATAGTTTGAAATCTTGGAGATAAATGAAAATTAAATCATTGCATCCTACCTATTGAGGGTTGATGAAGTTATCAATATCATTAGAGGATTGAGAGAATAAGTGAAAGAATCTACTATTGTATAAAAGGTATTGAGATCACTACGTCTTAAGTTTGAATCTAATTTATCTATAGTAGAATAAATTCAAGATTTGGACAAGCTACATATGGATGGGCTTTATGGTATCTTGACTACCTATGAGATGAGAACAAATAAAAGATCTCTCAAGAAGGAAGCAGCTTTGAAAGTTGAAAATAAGTCAAAGGCAAAGAAGGTCAAAGATAAGGTATGTTTGATATTGATGATGATGATGAACTCATAGCTATGTTTTATAGAAAGTTAAGGTTTGGCTCAGGTAAGTACACAGGTAATTTACCCTTCAAATGTTTTAGATGTGGCAAGATTGGTTACTTTACAACCAAGTGTCTTAATAAGGAAAAATATGAACATAATGAAGAATATGATGAATACCATGGAGATGACAGAAAAGTCTATAAGTCTAAAAAGAACAAGAGAGATTTCAATAAGAATGAAAGAAGGAAAGGATCATTAAAAAATAACAAGAGTTTCTATACCAAAGAAGATAGCTCATTTGATGTAAGTGATTTAGACACATCTCACAGTGATGATGATAGTAATAAATTTGAACATGACAATAGTGAAACTTTGTTCAAAGGCATAAAATATGATAATGAGGGTTGTTCAAATTGAAGAAGGAGAAGCTAAAGTGGATCTTGAAATTGAGCTCATAAGTACCTTAGAAGAGTTGAAGCTCATGAAGAAGAAGAACAAGAAACTAAAGTCATTAGTTTAGGAATATGAAGAATATATCAGTTTATTTGAATACAGACTAATTGAAAACACCAAGGATCATGAAGAGATCATCCATTAAGTAGAAATCCAAATAGAGATTGTGAAAAAAATTGTAAAGGCTAAAGAGGAAGATTGTATCAGATATAAAACTGAAATAAAATCTCTAAAATCTTAGATAGATCAAGCATCTAGAAAGGTGAAGAGCTTTATGAAATTTTAAAAGAACACTGAGGCTCTAGTTGATATCTTAAGTAGAAAAAAGTTTGAAAGTGATAAGAAAGGTAGTGTTTTCAAAGAAGACCAAAAGACAGCATCTCAAGTCAAGGAAAAGACTATTAAAAACAAGAATATCAACATGAAAACACCTGTCAAATAATCCAATACTATAAGGTATGCTAGTTCTTTCAATGGTTACTATTTTGAATGCAATCAATTTGGTCATAGAGCAAGAGAATATAGAAGACCCTCCAAGAATGAGTATTCATAGAACTATGGAAGGAGTCACAATTCACATCAATTAAATGGTATGTATAAAGTGGTGTTTTATAGCTATCATAATATAGGACACATTACAAGATTCTATCCTAACAGAGTTAGAAAGTTATCAAGTCAAAATAAGATGTTTGAAGCTCCTAGAGTGCAATAAAGAAGAAAAATAAATGTATGAAAACTAAAGGTAGTAAAAATAAGTCATGATCAGTCTACAAGTTCAAGTGGACTACTTACTAAGATATAACATGCCTTAGAGGTGAAATCAATTAAGGATTGTCTATTGTCAGCTCACATTAATGATCAAATGGTTGATGATGAGATCAAGCCTATTGTGCCAATCAAGTCTAGAAGGAAATTGAAGAACATTTAGTCTTGTGGGAGGATGAAGATTTGAGAATCTCATAAATTCATGTTATTTTAGTTCCTTATGAAAAGGAGTGGCTCCATTGAAGCTTCATGGAGACATTATTTTATCAACAGAAGCATGAGGTTGTAGTAAAAAAAGGTTTCTTTTTGAGAAGATTCTAAGTTATCTATGTTGAAAGCAAGGATATGAAGATGGATATTATCCATTCTTATGTTTGTAGATCTATGATTTGAAGTGTAGTATATATCATGATGAGAGTTCTAAGATGCTTATAAAGTATTTAATGTCAAAGTGTAGACAATTGGTATATGAGAGGTAACCTTTTTGAGATCTATTTGTCTGATTAGTTGATATTGATCTATGAGGACAAAAGGGGAGTCCCTAATTTTATTATTGGTATCAATTATGGGATAGCCTTGTGTATAGTCAAGATTTTGATTCTTCAATCATATCAATAAAGGTAGGTGATTTGAGTTTCAATTTTTTTGAAAGAAGATATGCTTGGTCTAAGGGGGAGATTGGTAGCTCTGAGTTATTATCAAGAAAGTGATTGATTTTTATTATGCATGGAGTTAGGGAGAGATTGTGTCTGAGATGCTTTATAGACTCTATTTTTTGAGCTTTTGATGGATTAGCTGGGAGAGTGACTTGATTGAGAGAAGTTTTTGAGAATGATTTTCATAGGTGGTTGTCATAGTTTCTAAAGAATGTGTCACATATAGTGTCTTTGAGAGAGTATCAACTCAAAAGGAAAAAGTATGCTTTCATTAGTTACAGATGACTCTTAATGTCTAATGATAACAAGATCATGGTGGATGTTTGATTTGAGGAGGATCTTTTCAAGTTATTGACTAAGTCTAATATGTGTCTTGTAATCTAAGTTCATTCTAAAAGAGATGATAGTTGTTAAAGACCTTTGTTATTTATGTCAAAGGGGGAAAAAGATTAGAAAAGATTAGAAAGGGTGAGAAAAATCAAGAACTAGGTCTAAGAGATGATTTCCATCAAGAGGGGTTGACACAATTTTATGAGTATATTTGTCATCAATGACAAATGGGGATATTATCAAACATTATCCTCGATTAAGGAGGTGATTATTAAATTAATGGTATAAGTGTTGTCATTGATGTCAATATAATGTCATTAATGTCAAAGTTTGATGTCAAAGGTTCTTGTGAAGGTGCATTGTCAAGTGAGCTTCAAGGTATGGGTATGATGAGTTTTATTGCCAACATAGTAAAAGTTGTATGAAAGTAGTGGTGAGAGAGTACTATTTGAAGAATGTTTTGATATCATTTAGAATCAACATGAGTGAGTATAGGTCATTAAGTCAATTTTCTAGTATCTTTCAAATATTTGTATAGACCTTGCGATAAGGTCTATGTAAGTAATATGATGAAATGAGTGAACTCTGAAGAAGAAGCTATATCCTCTAAAGATGCATATAAGTAGTTATGAAGATGCTCCAAATGAGATATAAAGATCCTTAGTGAAGCTATGAAGAATGTTTGATAGTGTGTGAGCATGAGAGAGGTTGTTTGAGTTTGTACATGAGGTGTTGAGGGTCTTAAAAAAGATTAAAAATTCATCTTTGAAGATCTGTATGTTAAGATGTAAAGATGCTATGAAGATCCTTAGTCAAGCTTTGAAGATCTGTAATAAGATTCAAAGATGCTTTGTTTAAGATTTGAATAAGAGTGAGTGTATGAAGTTGTTTTAGCATACACAAAAGGCATTTAAACATATGTGAGTTTCAAGATGAAGCCTATAGGGTGGATAAAAGGTTAGATTCAAGGCCTAATGACATTTATAGGTCAAGGCCTAGAAAGCAAAAGGGAGATGGAAACTAGATGAGGTATCTGGATCAGTTTCTATGACATGGGTGAGTAGGTGATCATTAAAAGAGGCGAGTTAAGTAGTTTTTATCATGTGCATAAAGTTTTAGGTCATGTTTTTTAAGAAAAGACTTGAAAAATGTTTTGAGATTTTTCAAGTGTATAGAATGAAGAGTTATCTACTCAAAAAGGTTTTTCAAGTGCTCATTGGAACATATAGTGTATTAGTGAGAACCTAATATGTTCATGGTAGATAAGTAAGGGTTCTATCTCAAAGTTCCAAACATTGATTTCTATAAAGAAGGGCCAAGCTTTATGAATGATCATTAAGACTGAAAGATGGTCTAAACCCTTAAAGAACCCTAATAATGACTCAATGTTGAATATTTTATTCTAAATATCTTAGAATAATTTGTTATGACTATACAATTTATTGGAGGTTGAAGTCAAATCTCTCAGGGACCTCCAAGTGTGATTGGTTTCTCAAGTGAGTGAACAGACCCTACAAGAAAGTGCTTATTTTTTGATGATGTGATATAATAGATAGAGTTGATCAAGTCAAAGTTACTAAATAGATAAAGGTCAAAGTGTGAGACTTATATATTTTTTATTAATGTTTATGGATAGGTTCTAGATCTCAGGTGTGTAAAGTTGGTGATCTAAGTTTGCCAGTTGCTAATAGACCTAATGGTGCAGATAATAAGAAAATTAGATAGAAGTGAAAAGATGATTCTTGATGTGTGTTTAGATATGAATGATGAATTGAAGTGTTTTATGATGTTTTTTGGGACTTTAATGAACTATCCATGCTTTTTATAAGCTAAAAAGTTAGTGTAATAGGTTATAACATTGAAGCCAAAATGGCTTGTCTGATTGAGTAGAGTTTGTGAGAGAGAAGATGAACAGATTGGTCTACAAGACCAATAGTTTCTATTAGAGATTATGATCTGTTTGATGAAGGTTGCTATGAGAATGATATAATATATTTTTCATATATTTAAATTCTTTGAGTATGTATAATCAAGTGTCAGAAGTTTATGTTTCCTTGAATGTGTTTCAAAGTTAGTTGGCAATTCTGTGTGAACATCTTGTAGAGAAGAGTTTGCATTTGTATACCCTAAGTTGAATCATATGATGAAGTTAGTAATGACACATGAAGTTTTTGAATATATTATTTATTTACATAGTTGTTTGGAAAAGTTGCATTTATGCCTCAGTTGTTCAAGATAGAGTTTTTGTATATGCATAGACCTTTTATGAATACTGTTTTGAATAAGGGTTTAAATGATGGTTGGACCTAAAAAGTGTTATGGACCTAAAGTGAATTTAGATAAATTATAGTATATTGGCATATGATGTATTCCTATCATGTGATGTGATATAATAAGTTTCAATGAAGATCAAAGGGTAACATGTTAAGAAGACATATTAGGCCTCCATAAGACCTAAAAGAGGAGTAAGAACTAATTGATATTTGGTTGACCTATTGTATTAATTTATTCATGATTAAGGCATGTTATTATAATATGATAAGACATATTCATGTTTGACCTAATATATTTTAATTTGTTTCAATACTAATAAGTATATGATCAAGTGACTTGTATAAAAGCAAGGTAGTTTAAGTTTATTTATGTGTGCTTAGAGAGAGCAGAGAATAAGTGAATGATATATAAATTTGGTGAGTAGAAGGAGGCAATGTGGACCATTAGATATATGTTATGAATATCTAATATAGGTTTTGCATATGATAATCAAGGTCATAAGACTTAATCAAACCATGAAGAGGGCTAGTTGAGCGAAGAAGACTAGAAGATAGTTTGAGAGGAATATAAGTGAGCGAAGAGCTAAGAAAGAAGATCATCATCTATTATATAAGATTTTTTTTTTCTAAATGTGATCAAGTGTATCAGGTGGTTGAGTTGGTGCTAAACTAGTTAGGGTTGGTGCTCCATGTGGAGTTAGTGCTTCACTAAATATTGGTGTTTATCTTATAAGACTATATTACATTTGATTGATTAGTAATTTTTTTACCATTTAAAGGTTTATCATGTATATGTTTTGTCCATGTGTTTCATGCTCTTATGATTTGATGCTTATGCTTGTTAAGATGTACATGCATGTTAGAATGGTTCTTATATGATTAAGTAGAATTGAATGAAAAGTTTTGAAGAGTTATTCACCCTTCCCCCTCTTAGTCATTGTGCTTCCAAAAATTTGTATCATATCCTGATCCTTTTAAGTAGGTTTTAAAACCTAAAGATCTTAGAAGCAAGGATGTTTAGTCAACAACCTCAAGGTGATTTCTCTACTAGTAAGGCTCCATTGTTAAATAGATATAACTATGCCTTTTAGAATGTTAGAATGAAGATATATATGATGTCACAAGGACATTATATTTGGTATTTTATTATGAATGGTTATATTTCACCTCCTATTCTACCAATAGATGTATTAGGTAAGAAGGTTAGTAAAAATAACTCCAAGGCAATGAATGTCATTCTTTGTGGCTTATCAGACAAAGAGATTGTAAAGGTAATGCATTGTGTATCATCCAAATATATATGGGATAAATTTAAGACCATATATGAAGGAGACACCAAGGTGAATTTGGCTAAGTTATAGACCCACAAAAGATAGTTTGAAATATTGAAGATGAATGAAGATGAAACCATTGCATCCTACCTGTTAAAGGTTGATGAAGTTGTCAATATCATTAGAGGATTAGGAGAAGTGAAATAATATAATATTTTCCAAAAGGTATTAATATCACTAACTCTTAAGTTTGATTCTAAGGTATATATAATAAAATATATTCAAGATTTAGACAAGTTAGAGATGGATGAGATTTATGGCATCTTGACTGCCTATAAGATGAGAATGAATGAAGGAAAACTTCTTAAGAAAGAAGAAGCTTTAAAAATTGAAATGAATTTAAAAGCCAAGAAGGTCAAAGATGAGAAATCTTTAGATATTGGTGATGATGAACTCATATCTATGTTTGCTATAAATTTAAGATTTGGCTTAGATAAATACAAGGGTAAGTTACCTTTGAAATGTTTTAGTTGTGGAAAGATTGATAACTTTGCAATCAAGTGTCCTAATAAGGACAAATTTAAGTATAATAAAGAATATTATGAGCACCATGGAGATGATGGAAAAGTTTATAAGTCTGAAAAGAACAAGAGAGATTTTAATAAGAATGAAGGAAGGAAATGATCATTCAAAAATAAGAAGAGTTTTTATACCAAAGAAGAGAGCTCATTTGATATAAGTGATTCAAACACATCTGACAATAATGATGGCAGTAATAAATCTAAACATGAAAATAGTGAAACTTCATTAATAGGTATATAATTAGATAATAAGAGTTGTTCAAATGGGAAAGGCCTTATGATTGATGTAAAATTAGATGAAGTATACTATGATAGTGAATAAAGAGAATTTGAAGTGGATTTTGAAGCTGAGCTCATGAGTACCTTAGAAGAGTTAAAGCTTATGAAGAATAAAAACACAAAATTAAAGTCATTAATTCAAGACTGAGGAACAAATCAATTTTTTTGAAGAAAGATTAAGTAGAAACACTAAGGAGCATGCATAGATCATCTAATAAGTAGAAACCCAAATGGAGATTATCAATGTAAACTTAAAGGCTAAAGAGGAACATTGCATCATATATGAAACTAAAATAGAATCTTTGAAATTTAAGTTGGATCAAGCATATAGAAAGGTGAAGAGCTTTATGAAATTTAAAAATAACACTAAGGATCTAGATGATATCTTGAGTATCCAAAAGTTTGCAATTAACAAGATAGGTCTTGGTTGCAAAGAAGACCAAAAGAAGGCATCTCAAGTCAAGGAGAAGACTTTAAAAAAAGTAAGGTCAACATGAAAATACTTATTAGACAGTGGAATGTTATAAGGTATGCTAGTTCTTTCAATGGTTACTATTTTAAATGTAGTTATTTTGGTCATATATTAAAAGAATGTAGAAGACCCTCCAAGAATGAGTATTCATAGAACTATGGAAGGAGTCACAATTCACATCAATCAAATGGTATGTATAAATTGGTCTATTACATCTATCATAATATAGGACACATTGCAAGATTTTATCCTAATAGTGTCAAAAAGTCATGATGTTAAAATAAGAAGTTTGAATCTCCTTGAGTACAAGAAATAAGGTAACTAAATGTATGGAAACTAAAGATAGTAAAGATAAGTCATGATTAGTCTACAAGTTCAAGTGGATTACTTATCAAGATAGAGCATGCCTCAGATGTAAAATCAAGTAAGGAATGTCTATTGTCATCTCACATTTATGATCAAATGGTTGATGATGAGATCAAGCCTATTATGCCAATCAATCCTAGAATGAAGTTAAAAAATGTTAATTTTTGTGAGAGTATGGAGATCTAGGAATCTCTTAAGTTCATGTTGTTTTAGTTTCGTATGAAAAGGGGTACATATATTAAGCTTCATAGAGATAATCTTCTATTAGTAGAAGCATGAGTTTGTAGTCAAAAAAGGTTTCTTTTTGAGAAGATTCTAGTTTGTATATGTTGTAAGAAAGGAGATGAAGATGGATATTATTTATTCCTATGTTGGTAGCTCTATGATTTGAAGTGTAGTAGATAGCATGATGAGAGATATAAGACTATTGTTAGGTATCTAATGTCAAGGTGCAAACAATTGGTATATGAGAGGTAATATTTTTAAGTTCTATTGTATGAGTAGTTGATCTTGATCTATGAAGACAAAAGGGGAGTCCATAATTCTATAGTTGGTATCAAGTATGGGATAGCCTTGTGTATAGTCAAGAGTTTGATCTTATTTAGTCATATCAAGGAAGGTAAGTGATTTGGGTTTTTATTTCTTTGAAAGAAGATATGTTTGGTTTTAGGAAAAGCTTGGTATCTCTGAGTTCTTGTCAAGAAAGTGATTGCTTTTTGTTATGCATAGAGTTAAGGAGAGATTGTGGCTGAGATGTTTTATAGACTCTATTGAGATTTTGATGGATGAATTGGGAGAGTGACCTAATTGAGATATTTTTTTGAGAATGATTATCACAAGTAGTTGCCAATGTTTATGAAGACCGTGTGCCATCTAGTGTCTTTGAGAGATAGTATCAGCTCAAAAGGATAAAGTATGATTTTAGTAGTTACAAGTGACCCTTAATGTTTACTGATAACAAAATCATGGTGGATTCTTGATTTGATGGGGGATTTTTAAGTTATTGATTGAGTTTAATCTATCTTGTAATATGAGTTCATTCTAAAAGAGATGATAGTTGTGGAAGACCTTTGTCATTTATGTCAAAGGGGTAGAAAGATTAGAAAAGATTAAAACGGGTGACAAAATGTAAGAACCAGGTCTAAGAATGATTACCATCAAGTGTGGTTGACATAGTTTTATAAGTGTGTTTTCTATTAATGACAAAGTGAGAGATTATTGAACATTATCATTGATTAAGGAGGTGATTCTTGTGTCATTGGTATAAGTGTTGTCATTGATGTCAATATAATGTCAAAGTTTTATGTCAATGATTCTTATGATGGTGCATTATCAAGCAAGCCTCAAGGTATGTGTATGATGAGTTCTACTATCAGCATAGTAAATGTTATTGCTATATTAAACCAATGATGAGAGAGTACCATTTGAAGAATGTTATGATATCATTGAGAATCAGTATGAGTGAGTACATGTTAGTATGTCAAGTGTCTAGTATATTGTAAAGCTTTTTATAGACCTTATGAGAAGGTATGTGTAGGTAGCATGATGAAATGAATGAGCTTTGAAGAAGAAGTTGTATTCTCTGAAGATCTATACAAGTAGTTTTGAGGATGATCTAAATAAGCTATGAAGATCCTTAATGAAGCTCTAAAGAAGACTTGATAGTGTGTGAGTATGAGAGAGGTTTTTTAGTTTGTACATGAGGTGTTGAGGGTATTTCAAATAATGAAAAGGTCTGGTCTAAAGATCTATGTGTCCAACTCTGAAAATGCTCTAAAAAAACTATGAATATCCTTAGTCAATCTTCAAAAATTTATAATAAGTTCTGAAAATGATCTATTAAATATTTAAAAAAGAGTGAGTGTATGGAGTTTCTTAAGCATACACAAGAGGAATTGGAACATAGGAGAGTTTCAAGGTGAAGCTTATAGGATGGCTAGACGGTCAGATTCAAGGCTTAATGAGACTTGAAAATCAAGGCTTAGAAAGAAAAAGAGAGATGGTGACTAAATGAAGTATTTAGATCAATTTCTATGACATGGGTAAGCATGTTATCATTGATAGAGGTGATTCAAGTTGTTTTTATTGTGTATAAAGTTTTAGGTCATGGTTTGCAAAAGATTTGAAAAATGTTTTGAGATTTCTTGAGTGCAAAGAATGAAGAGTTATCTATCCAAGAAGGTTTTTCAAGTGCATATTGGTATGTATAACATATTCATGAGAACATAATCTATTCATGGTAGATAAAGAAGGGTCCTAGCTCAAAGTTTTAAGTATTGGTTTTTAGAAAGAGGATCCAAGCTGAATGATCGTTAATACTAGAAGATGGTTTAAGCCGTCAAAAAGCCCTAATAATAACTTAATATTGAAGATATTGTTATAAAAAGATCAAAATAGTTTGGTATGGCTAGAAAAGTAATTAGAGATTTAAGTTAACTCTCTCAAACACCTCTAGGTGTGATTTGTTTCTTAGGTGAGTGAATAGACTCTATAAAAAAGTGCTTATTTTTTAGAGATTTATTATAGTAGACAGAGTTGATCAAGTCAAAGTTACTAAGTGGATAAAGGTTAAAGTGTGAGACTTGTAGCTATTATTTATGATTTTTTTTAGATAGGTTACAGATATTAGGTATGCAAAGTTGGTGATCCAAATTGGCCAGTCACTAACAGACCTAATGGTGCAGACAATAAGAAAATTAGACATAAATGAAAAGATGATTCATGATGTGTGTTTAGATAAGATTGATGGATTGAATTGTTTGATGATATGTTTTTGGACTTAAATGATATATCCTTACTTTTTATAATCTTGGAAGTTAGTGTAAGAGGTTGAAACATTGAATCCAAAATGACTTTTTTGACTGAGTAGAGTCTGTGAGAGAGAAAATTAAAAGATTGGTCTATAAGACCAATAGTTTCCATTAGAGCTTATGATATATTTTATAAAAATTTCTCTAAGGATGATATAATATATTATTAATATATTGAAATACCTTGATTATGTAAAATCATGTGTTATAAGTTCATGTTTCCTTGACTACGTTTTGATGTTAGTTGGTAGTTCTAAGTGAATATCTTGCAAAGAAGAGTTTAAGCTTATATAACCTAAGTTAAAGCATCTGATGAAATTAGTAATTAAACTTAGGTCATGAGGTTTATTAACATGTGATTTTTTCTATATTTTTTTGAAAAGTTGAGTTTATGCCTCAGTTGTTTAAGACACAGTTTCTGTATATGCATAGGCCTTTTATGAACAGGGTTTTAAAAAAAGGTTCAAATGATGGTTGGACTGAAAAGGTGTTGTAGACTTAAATTGAAATTTGGTAAGGTATATTAGATTGGAATATGAGTTATTCATTCCATATAAATTTTTAAATATGTTTCAATAAAGACCAAAGGGTAATGTGTTGTTAGGAAGACCTATTAGGCCTCCATAAGGCCTAAAAGAGGAGTAAAGACTAATTAAGCTTTTGTTGACCTATTGTATTAATTTATTCATAATTAACACATGTTATTATAAAATTTTAATACCTATTCATGACCCACCTAAGATATTTGAATGTGTGGCCTAATAAGAAGGATATGATCAAGTGACTTGTATAAAAGCAAGGCAATTTAGGCCTATTTGTGTGTGCTTAGAGAGAGCAGAGAATAAGTGAATGATATATATATATATATATATATATATATATATATATATATATATATATTTGGTGAGTAGAATGAGGTCATATGGAATATAATAGATATGTCATAAATATATAACATAGGTTTTGCCTATGAGAATCAAGGTCATAAAACCTAATCAAACCATGAAGAGGGTTAGTTGAGCGAAGATGACTAGAATCTAATTTGAGAGGAATAGAAGTGAATGAAGAGCTAAGGAATAAGATCATCATATTTTATATGAAAAATAAGAATTTTTGAAGGTGATCAAGTATATTAGGTGGCTAAGTTAAATCTGAATCATCTAGGGGGTTGGTGCCTCCTTTCAAGTTAGTGCTTGCTAAAACTTAGTTGAGTTGGTACTGAGCTAGTTGGGGTTGGTGCTCTATGTGGAGTTGGTGTTTCACTAAAGATTGGTATTAATATTATAGGATTATAGTCCATTTTATTCATCAATAAGTTTTCTTCCCTTTAAAGGTTTCTCATGTATATGTTGTGTCCATGTGTTTCATGATCTTATGATTTGATGCTTATGATTGATAAAATGTATATGCCTGTTAGAATAGTTCATGTATAATTAACTTGAATTGAATAAAATATTTTAAAGACTGATTCACCCTCCCCCTTAGTCATTATGCTTCCAATAATTGATATCAAAGCTTGGTCCTTTGAAGCAAGTTTTAAAACTTAAAGGAGATCTTAAAAGTAAGGACAACTTATTAATAAGCTCAAGGTGATATCTCTACTAGTAAGCCTTTATTGTTCAATGGATCTAACTATGCCTTTTAGAATGTCAGAATGGAGATATATCTCATGTCACAAGGACATGATATTTGTAAGTCAATTATGAAGGGTTATATTTCATCTCTTATTCCACCAACCGATGTAGTAGGTAAGAAGGCTAGTGAAAATAAATTTAAGGCAATGATTTCCATTCTTTGTGCCTATCAGAGGTAGAGATTGTAAAGACAATGCATTGTGTATCAACCAAAGATATGTGTGACAAATTTAAGACCATCTATGAAGGAGACACTAAGGTGAAGTTGGCCAAGTTATAGACCCAAAAAAGGTAGTTTGAAATCCTAAAGATAAATGAAGATGAAACCATTACATCCTATCTATTGAGGGTTGATGATGTTTTCAATATCATTAGAGGATTGGGAGAAGTAGTAAAATAATCTACTATTTTTTAAAAGATATTAGGATCACTAACTCCTAAGTTTGATTCTAAAATATTTGCAGTAGAATAAATTCAATATTTGGACAAGCTAGAGATGGATGGGCTTCATGGTATCTTGACTGCCCATGAGATTAAAAAATGAAGACCTCTCAAAAAGTAATCAACTTTCAAAGTTAAAAATAAGTCAAAAGCCAAGAAGGTCAAAGATGAGGTATGTTTAGATATTGATAATGATGAACTCATACCTATGTTTTCTACAAAGTTAAGGTTTAGCTTAGGTAAGTAAAAGGTAAGTTACACTTTAAATGTTTAAGTTGTGTCAAGATTGGTCACTTTGTAACCAAGTGTCCTTACAAGGACAAACTTGAGCATAATGAAGAATATGATGAACACCATGGAGATGATAGAAAAGTCTATAAATTTGAAAAGAACAAGAGAGATTTCAAGATGAATGAAGGAAAGGATCATTCAAAAATAAGAAGAGTTTTTATATCAAAGAAGACAACTCATCTAATATAAGTGATACAGACACATTTAAAAGTGATGATGCTAGTAATAAATCTGAAAATGATAACAGTAAAACTTTGTTCATAGGCATAAAATTAGATAATGAGTGTTGCTAAAATGGGAAATGCCTTATGGTTGATGTAGAACTAGATGAAGTATACTATGACATTGAATAAGGAGAAGTTGAAGTGGATATTGAAGCTAAGCTTATGAGTACCTTAGAAGAGTTGAAGTTTGTGAAGAACAAGAAACTAAAGTCATTAGTTTAAGACTATGATGAACATATGAGTTTGTTTAAAGAAAGACTAAGTGGAAATACCAAGGATCATGAAGAGATCATTCAAAAACAAGAAACCTAGATGTAGATTGTGACAACAAGCCTTAAGGATAAAGAGGAAGGCTACATCAAATATGAAACTGAAATAAAATCTTTAAAAGCTGAGTTTGATTGAGCATCTAGAAAGGTGAAGAGCTTTGTGAAATTTGAAAAGAACACTGAGGCTCTAGATGATATCTTGAGTAGCCAAGTGTCTGTAAGTGATAAGAGAGGTCTTGGTTTCAAATAATATAAAAAAAGGCATCTCAAGTCAAGGAGAAGACTATTGAAAATAAGGTCAACATGAAAAGACCTATCATACAACCCAATGCTATAAGGTATTTTAGTTATTCCAATGGTTACTATTTTAAATGCAGTCAATTTGGTCATAGAGAAAGAGAATATAAAAGACCCTTCAAGAATGAGTATTCATAGAATTATGGAAGGACTCATAATTCACATCAATCAAATGGTATGTATAAAGTGGTCTATTATGACTATCATAATATAGGACACATTGAAAGATTCTATCCTAATAGAGTTAGAAAGTCATCAAGTAAAAACATGAAGTTTGAAGCTCTTATAATGTAATAAACAAGGAAATTAAATGTATTGAAACCAAAGGTAGTAAAGATAAGTCATGGTTAGTTTACAAGTTTAAGTGGACTTCTTGCCAAGATAAAGTATGTCGCAGATGTGAAATCAATTAAGGAATGTTAATTGTCATCTCACATTGATGATCAAATAGTTAATGATGAGATCAAGCCTATTGTGCCAATCAAGCCAAGAAGGAAGTTGAAAAATGTTTAGTATTTTGAGAGTATTGAGATATAGGAATATCTTGAGTTCATGTTGTTTTAGTGCCCTATGAAAAGGGGTGGATCCATTAAAGCTTTATGGAGACATTTTTTTATCAACAAAAGCATGAGGTTGTTTTCTTTTTGAGAAGATTTTAGGTTGTCTATGTTACAAGCAAGGAGATGCATATGTTGGTAGCTCTATGATTTTAAGTGTATTAGGTAGCATGATGAGATATCTAAGACTATTATTAGGTATCTAATGTCAAAGTGCAGATAATTGATATATACAAGCTAAGATTTTTGAGATCTATTTGTATGAGTAGTTGATATTGATCTATAAGGATGTTGTTTCTAAAATTAGCTACGCTAATTTTGTGGACAACCCCTAAAAAAATTATCTATTTCATAATCTATACTCTAAGTTCATCATTCAAGATAAGATTCTCTTGATCTCAAGTGAAGTTGACTGACATCTTGGGAAAATTTATAACAATCCCTCATTATAATTTCTCAAAAATAGTGAAACCCATTATAGTCTTGATCTGATCAAAATGTTATACTCTAAGTTCATCATTCAAGATAAGATTATCTTGATCTCAAGTGAATTTGACTGACATCTTGGGAAAATTTATAACAATCCCGCATTATAATTTCTCAAAAATAGTGAAACCCATCATAGTCTTGATCTGATCAAAATGTTAATTTTGATCATTTTTAAGGTGTTATCCTAATTTCATTATTTCCATGCATAAGCATCAAAAATCGCCAATCTTGCATGTTTTCATTCTTTCCATGCAAAAGTAGAAAAAATTGCCGCTCTTGCATGTTTTCATTTTTCCATGCACTAGCAACAATTTTTGCCGCTTTTGCAGTTTTTTAATTTTTCACCTCTTTATGCATCGGTGGAAAATTTTGCTGCCAGTGCATGTCTTCATTATTTTCTACTTTGGTGGTAATTTTCACCGCCAATGCATGGTCTTCCCTATCCTATGCAAGGGTGGCAATTTTTGCCGCCCAAGCAGAGATTAATCGAAATCTCAATTTTCATGCGATATTTAGGGTCGTGCATACCGAGTTGGTAAAAATAATTTTGGGTTATTTAAATTTATTTTTGATTGTCATTTTGATCATTTTAAGTTTCTTGAGACTCCTCCTTACAATCATTCAACTATGTAATTGAGTAAGATTATAGATTCGCCAACTGCCAACCTTAGGACTTCGAGATTACCGAGTAAGTTTTGGTTTTTATTTTTACTTCTAGGTTTTTGTTTTTTGAGTTTCTTTTCCTTTAGGTTGGTCTTTTATTTTTATTTGGTTTTTGTTTTCAAGTTCCTCCCTCATTTTATGGCTTTACCCTAGTGAGCCTAGCTAGTGGCTAAATCCACCAACCCTCCTTTCATGTCATATGTTTTCATTTCGTGTCCTTGGTGAAATTAGCCATTCAAACATTAGAGCTATGATTTCTTAACTATTTGAAGTGTCAACATTTTTCTTCACTTACAATATAGACTTCATTTCTAAAAAAGTGTAAAAGTGATCAATTTTACCGTTGAAGCATTCCTACATTTCCTGCATGAGCGGTGAATTTTGACGCTATGACATCTAAACAAATTTTTTGCTTTATGCATTGTCAACATTTTTCACTACTTCTACACGTTAAACATGCTTAAGCAATAAATTTTTCCACCCATGCAAATTAAAATTTCTCCCACCTGTAGTGTCAACATTTTTTTCCACTTCCACATGCAGATGACATGCTTTGGTAGTAAATTTTGCCACCTCTACATAAATACAATTTTTCCTACCTATAAGGGTGGTAATTTTTGCCGCCCATGCAAGCATTCTCTTGAATTTCTTAACTTTGGGATATTTTCAATTTTACTTTTTTGAGTTTGATTTTCTCTAATTTTTTCGGTCTGCTCACACTTTAGCCCTTTTAGATGCATACCCATGGTCATGATCATCAACATGCAACTTTTCCAAATTGCCAGTATTTCCCTTAATTACATGATCATGAATTTTGTTGTAATTTTTTTTGTGGATTCTTCTTCATCGACATCTTTTTCATTGAAGTCCTTTCAGATGACTAATTTTTCTATGAAGAAGTTAGAGGCAATAAAGTATAAATATCAAGGTATTTTTTCAATCACATCAGTTACTTCTAATGTTGATGACATTAAAGATATAAAGATCAATTATGTAGACATGGTTGAGTTCATGAAAAGAACTAAGTCAAGCAATCCCAGCCATAAAATGAAGAAGATAATTGACAACAATATTCATTTGGTATCTTCTTTCCCTGTAGCAGCTCACCACACATAATTTTTTCTCTAATGTACTTAGTTCTATAATAAGGATACCAGAGTTGTATTAGATGCTAGTGGCAATGTGATAATTAGACTAGATCCTGAGTTTATTGATAAAATATTCATTTGACCTCCTACTATAGAAGTGATAAAGCTTGATTTTGTTGAAGCACAAAGAGAATATGACAATGATCTTAAAAAAATTAAGGTAATCAACAATAAATGGCTCAAGAATCCAAGGACAAATTTATCAAGGTGGCCACAGAGCTTTCCAAAAAGTGACTTTACTGAAGAAATTGGTGATTTGATAACTCTTGTCAGTAAGATAAGAGGTTTGCCCTCTTCCTTGTAATTTTATGAATGGATGTATCCCTTCATCAAGATAATTGTCCAAGACAAACAAGTCATCTTCTAAGGAGAATAACTCAGCAATGCTTTGAACAAGTAATTGATGAAGGTATCCACTACCTTCAAACTCTACATGACTTCTTACCTGGTCTATATTGTCACTTCAATGAGAATCTTTCTAGGTTTAACATCAGAAGGAGACATGAGAGTAACTCTAGTGTATCAATACTACTCTTAGTTAATATTGAAGGGTTTTATTTATCATTTCAAGAGAGTAAATGATACTTTATTTGTAGTATTTTTGTGTTTTTTTGATCCTCAATTAGAATAAAGAAGAGTGTCAGATGAGGATTAGATAGTTGTGAATGATTTTGGATGTATGTTCTTATAATTTCCTTCTTTCTCATACCTAAGAGTTGGCTTTTTCCAAGGTCATCTTGATATGCTTTCGATATTTTATGAACCTATGATTGAGGATGTTTGGGTAGATTTGAGAATATCAGAAGATGTTAGGAAAATATACTACAATAGATTATCTCTTGAGCAAATTGAATATCTGGGACTTGTTGATATCCTTAAAAATTTGGTAGATGATAGAGATTTGATTAATGATAGACACAATACTAAACAGATTGCCAATGCCCCTCTTCCTCTAATCTAATGGTCATAAAAAGAGCTAACTTTCTTGAGGAAAAGATTTGAACTTATATTGACAAACACCAATTATTGGTTAGCAAATAAAGGAATTACTTTGAAAAAAATCATCATAGATTTAGAAGCTAAATAAAATAAGAAGAAAAGCAAAAAATAAGATGAAAAATAAAAGTGATGTCCCTTCTTCCAAGCCACATAAGCCTAAGATAATATATATGATGAAAAAGTCAAAAGTTATGAAAAAAGAGTCAAAAATAAAAGATATGGGAGTTGAGAAACAAGGCACTAAAGAACCCATGATGGTATAGATGGAGATTGACGATAGGCATACAGATCAACCAGAAAAAGAAACTTTGTCTTCACAAGGGAATGTGCAACAAGAAATAAGAATCTCTTCTTCCTCACTTGACACACCTATTACAACTTCTTTACCTGTTTCCCCAATTATTGTTCCCTCTTTTGGATCACCCTCTCCTTCCAAAATAACTTTTGACAACCCTCAAAGCACTTTTGAAGATATTCTTCATTCTTTAGGGTTAATTCCTAGTTTGTCATCCCCATATTTTGATATTGAAGATTGTTATACTTTTGATCACTCAACAAAAGATACAGTTTTTACTGATACTCCACCTATTGTTGCTACTACCTATGCAAGTGCAACTCTGATAACACCAACAATGGAGATAGATCCTAATGTAAGTACTTCTGTGCTCCCACCATGGTTATCAACTTATACATCTAAAATAAATAAATAATCCATCTCTCTAGATGACTTTGATTTCAATAAAATAGTGCTAGTAAAAATCAAGGCCCCAAAGAAACCAATGATTCTTTTAAAAATGATTGGAGATAAGGGACACAAATTTTTGAAAATTGCAAGACCTCCATAGGATGCAACCATTAAATTTTTTGATGTAAGTGATTACTCTATCTATAGAGTTGAATTAGGTAAGATAACTCATGAGAGTGCCAAGAGTGATATGTAGTCAGCCATGGACATCTTGATTCAAAAATTTGACAGAGAGAAAGAAATGAAAGATCACTACAAAGCAATGGTGGAACAATTGATTGCAGTGGTAAGGAGAATTAATTTCACTCCAAAAATCATAACTTTTGAGGCCATTTTCATAGAAAACCTCATGATTAAAAAATTAGAAAATACCTATCTCAAAGGAAAAGTGCTTGAAGAGTACTTGGAAAAGATGCATGTACAAAGAATTTTTTTACTCTTAGAGTTATTTGAGAAGATAGATAAAATGAAAAAAATAAGAGCATAACTTGATCTCATTAATATTATTTTTCAAGATATTAAAAGCATAGAAAAGTATCTTAACAAATAGATAGATATGAAGAAACTAAACATAAGCACTCTAATATCAATCGGTGTCATTACTGATAGAGACTCTTACACTGAAACTAAAGAGGCATTGACATATAGGAGTCAGGTGCTTAAAGAGTTGCTTAGTGATTTCAAATCTTCAAGGAAACTCAGTGAATAAAATGATGTCAATCTTTTATATAAATTAGAGGAACTACTTTACAAACTTACATCATAAGATAACCAATTCCTTTTAGCAAAAGAAATGATTCAAGAATTTGAAGGTATGTTCCAAAATTATTTTGAAGATAAGGCATTTTCAATTGCCTCTGTGGACAATATTCTAGATAATAAGTTAACTTTGGATAATCTAAAAATTAGGTTGACTAGTCATGCAAAATCAGTTACAATAGTAAGAGATGCCATATTCAGAGCTAAGATGATTTTTAATAATATTGTTACTTTAGATAGTATCAGGATGCAAATAGCTATCACTATGTATGATGCTCACATAATCTTTTATATAAATTAGAGGAACTACTTTACAAACTTACATCATAAGATAACCAATTCCTTTTAGCAAAAGAAATGATTCAAAAATTTGAAGGTATGTTCTAGAAAGATTTTGAAGATAAGGCATTTTCAATAGCCTCTGTGGACAATATTCTAGATAATAAGTTAACTTTGGATAATCTAAAAATTAGGTTAACTAGTCATGCAAAATTAGTTACAATAGTAAGAGATGCCATAGTCAGAGCTAAGATGATTTTCAATAATATTGTTACTCCAGACAGTATCAAGATGCAAACAGCTATCACTATGTACGATGCTCACATAAAAAAGATGGGGATACAAATTGAAACTATTTTTTCCTTAGTTTAATTTCCACTTTTATGATGTATTTTGACAACCACTTTAGACATTTTTACATGTACTTTTTTCATATGTAATTACATGTAAAAATATAGGAAGCCCTAAGTCAAAAAGGACTCTTATCTTTGACTCGATCAAAATAATTAGGTCTTTTCTAAAAATCTTCAAGGCCTCTCCCTATAAATAAAGAGGGCCTCTATTGTAAATACTATCTTTGAGTTATTGGAAGAAAAAATTTGTCAAAATTGAAAGGCATTTTGAGACTTTGAACTCAGATTGTAAGTTCAAATTTTATCAAGTGACTGAGAAAGCAAGTGATATTTCAAAATTTGTAGTAAAATAACTTGTGTTGTGTAGGAAATTGTTCTTATATCTTTTTCCTAATACAATCTTATCTATTTGATTAAATAAGTAGAATGAGTAAAAATAATCTGAAAGATGTTTTGAAGTTGATTATGGAGACTTTGTGCTACTATAATTATCTTTAGTTTGTGTTTTATTGCTTTAGAATGGAAGATATCAAAAAGACTTTTAACTACTTGTATCCAAAAAGTTTTCCTTTACTTTGTAAACATCATTTCTAAAAAAAGAGAAGTGGATGAAATGATCTCACCCCTGAGTTAATTTTTAGTTTAGATTAGTTTATGATAGTTTATAGGGAACCTCCCCTTGCTGAGAGGATAGATTTATCTCATTACATTGTGGCTGATATAATCATTTTGCCTTCAGTTAGCTGATGACAAAATATTCATTCAATAATTTTTTGGTGACTCCATTGGAGAAAAACATGCAATTTGAAGTCTCACACTTTGAGTTGAAGCATTTCCAATTCTTTTCTATTTTACATTTTAGCAAATTCATGGTATACACGAAGCTAGGGAGTTCAAAGTATTATTAATCCTATATTTAAATTGATACAACAAAATAATTTGATCTCTTGCCTCTACAATCTCACCTTCAACAAACCAAGAGTTTTCCTGCTACCAATGCTAGATCTTCAATACCAAGTAAAGCTCCTAGTCCTAGTGCTAACATAGTTTTATCTATTCATATTCCACAAAGGTTTATTATCTCTCTTTTTAATTATCATATCATGACAGCCCAAGGTCCTTGGGATAACACTTTTGGCCCTCTAAATCTAATCTCACATTTGCATGAGCTACCTCGTAGTTTGAAAAAGAATTTTCTCAAGTTCTATGGTGATAAAAAAGTTCACCTTGATGAGCATATTGCAGCTTTTTACATAGCCTATGGTGTGATAGGTGTTGAATATGAAGATATAGCAGTAAGAATTTTTGTAAAAATATTGTAAGATGCTGTCGCAGATTAGTTTTATCATCTTTAAGATCAGACTATAACCAATTGAAACACTCTTAAGACCAAATTTGAGGCTAGGTTCAAACTCGCAGAAGATGCACATGCCTTATTGGCTTAGCTTACATAACTGAAGAAGGAGCCTCATGAGTCTATGAGAGACTTCATTACTAAATTCAATACACTGAGAAATAAGATTCTCGTAATTACTTAGCTAACACTAAAAAATTTTAAGTGCTTCTTTATCAATTCTCAACTTCTTGAAGTGAGTTTCTTGTTAAGACAGATTGGCCCTGCAGATCTTTCTGCAGTTCAAATTTTGGCTAACAAAGTTAAAAATGATCTTATCCTTACAGGTAAGATAAGAAAAGATTCTAACAAAAATAGATTTTCTTTTTTTACTAATTTTTTTTCACAAGCATCACTAATCCTACGGTGTCAAAGTTAGCAAATGAATTGCTAGCTCTAAAAAGGCAAATATCCTAAGATATGTCTGCTCCTTCTTATCAAGATATACCAAGGAAGACATTTCTTAACAATTCATATCAAGATAATGCTGTCAAAAATCAATGGCAACCCAATCATCTTCCTCCCATACAAGGGAAGCTTGCCATTGAAGCAACATCGGTTAAGTCAACAGTTGTTTATTATGAAGCCAAACATAATCATTCTTTTCAACCTAAGTTAGACCAAAAAAATAATGTTAATCTCTTTGTAGAAGTAGAAGAAGAATTAGCTGGTAACTTTGCTATTGGTTTTTTAAATTACCAAGATGAAACTAAAAAAAGAGAGGTATATAATGGAACATATATTGTTTTTACTAGGTCTCAAAACTAGTCAAATCAACAAGTTGATAAGGGAAAAGCAGGAGAAAAACCTCAGTCAGTGATCTCAATTACTAAATGGAGAACTTTGCTGCCTTTTCAATCAAAAGACTTGATGGCCAATAAACAAGTAAGTACCTCAAACAATCCTATACCTTCTGCTTCTATTCTCTAGACCAGTACCACATCAAATAAAAATCAAAATAATGGAATTCCTTCCTCTATTTCTAGTTCCTTCTAGAAATTCAACATAATTGATCATGCTAAGAAGACCAAGATCCAAATGTCTGAAGTTGAGTACTTATAAGCTAATCCTAAACAATTTGATAGGTTGGTTGAATATATCAAAAACAAAACTATCCCTATAGGTCAAGATTTTCTAAGAGTGACTCATGATCCCTCAAAGAACAAATCCATCCAAAATAATATTGTCACTACTCCTCTTGCTACCTCTAAAAAATAGAACCGTTTTATGTTTCTCTATTAATAAATGGTCATAAGTAGAGCAATTATATAATAGACTCTGGAGCCTCTGCTAATGTTATATCAGTCAAGGTAGCAAATTTTCTCGATATTATATTAACTAAGACTTTTAAGAGATGTTTCTATATGAAAAATAAATAAGTACCACTTTTGATTCAAATCAAAGATACACAATTTACATTTGTAGCTTTTCCAGATAAAAATATTAAAATGACAGTCTTAGTGGCTGATGTTCTAGTTTCTTATGGTATTCTACTCAAACGTAATTTTTGTAAAGATACAAGTAGAGAGTTAAATATGGATCTATCTGAAGAAAAGATACCTGTTAAAGGTGTCATATAAAAGTTACTTGCTGAAAAAGAGTCAAAATATATTGTTACCTAGACGTCAAAACCTGAAGCTCAAATTTTATTTAAATACTCAAGAATAGGTAATTATTTTCTATCTACTAAAGATGTTTTTAATTCATCCAACAAAAGTTCATGAAGTGATAATTCAGATAAAAAATTAAAAAAAAATTTAGAGAATAGTTTGGGTAAAAAAGAATCTTCTCTCACTAATGAAAATGAATCTTTAAGAAGATAAAATTCTAATGAGGTTTAGATTTTAGAATTTGATGGTAGTTACTCCACCGGTTCTAGAGATAGAATTATTTTGATATCTCTACAAGGAGATATTTTTCCTTGCTCACATAAGTTTTAGTTTAACAATACCAATAACACCTTTGAATATGAATCATTATTGCTTAGATTGAATGTTGCTCATGTTATAGGTGTTAAGATTCTTCATGTCTGAGGAGATACTGAATTGGTGGTTTGTCAAGTAAAAAAATTGTATCAAACTAAAAATAAAATATTGTGATATTATCACAATCATGTATGGGATTGCATCAAAATTTTCAATGCTTTCAATATTTCTATGGTGCCAAGAGAGTTTAATGATCGTGTAGATTCATTGGCTATCTCTGCAACCCTCATGGTTTCTCATAAATATTTTAAAGGGAATAAGTACACTATTGAGCTAGTCTTTCGACTAAGTGTACCTGATAATGCTAACTATTGGCAGGTGTTTAATGGTGATAATTAAATTATTTATTTTTTCAAAAAGATGGATAGCTTTGAGGAGCTCTACTTTGAAGGTAGTGAATCTCTACCATGAGAATTAATTCCTGAAATAGATTCACAAACTAGTAAAGAATTTCTTCAACTAAAAGGGAATAAAATTTCAAAAGGTTTGGTTTCTTTTAAAAAGCTATTTGATAGGCATGATAGATATATTAATCAGTGGCAATAAATAGATTCAAGTTTCACTATGGAGTTTGATCAAGTGAATTTGAGTTCTAAAGAAGATCTCAAAATGGTCAACATTGAAAAATATTACACTACTCATGAAAAGTTTAAATTCATTACTCTTCTTTGTCATTACATTGATTTTTTGACATATTCTTATGATGATTTGAAATCTTTCAAGTCTAAATAAATTCAGCATGAAATTTATCTTAACGCTAGGTCATTATTCCACAAGCAGAAACAAAGGCAATACAATCCCAAAATATCAGGTACTATCCTTTCTGAGATTTAGAAGATGTTGAATGCAAGAATAATTTTTTCAATTCATCATTCCACTTGAATCATGAATATAGTTCCTGTAAAGAAAAATAATAGAGAAATTCATATTTGTATTGATTTCAGGAATCTCAATCAATCTTCTCTAAAGGATAACTACCCCTACCCATCATAGATAAAGTATTGTAAATAATAACTGACTTAGAAATGTTATCAATGTTAGATAGTTTTTCTAGTTATAATAAAGTGGAAGTTAATAAAGTAGATTAATATAAAACTACTTTCACTATACTTTGGGGGCACATTTGCATATCACAGAATGCCTTTTGGTCTGATCAATATTGGCGCTACCTTCTAGAGAGCAACGAACCTTACCTTCAAAGATGAAATAAGAATGTTTATCATGGTATATCTTGATGACTTAACTATTTTCTCCAAACATCATCTTGATCATGTACATCATTTATAATAAGTGCGAGAATATTGTCAGCAAAATAGTATTTCTCTCAATCCTAAAAAATTAGTTTTTGGGGTTATAGAAGGTAAACTTCTCGATCACATTGTATCCCAAGAAGACATAAAAATGAATAAAAAAGAGTCAAACTTATTCAAAATCTTTCTCTACCTCCTAGTAAGACTGTAGTTCATTTTTTTTGGAAAAGTGAACTTTTTGCGAAGATTCACTACTGAATTTTTAGAAAAAACTCTCCATATTGTTAACATGATGAAGGGTAAGGCTACTTTCCATTGGACTATGGAAGGAAAAGTAGAATTTAAAGATATCAAGAAGGCTATTACTCATGCTCCAATTCTATTTTATCTGGATTATACCAAAGATTTTATAGTATACAACTATGCTTCTGAACATACACTTTCAGTCATTTTGGTTTAGTAGAATGAAGAAGGTGTGGAATCTCTCATATCATTTATGAATTGTTATCTCAAAGATCATGAATTAAGATATTAAAACATGGAGAAGCATGCTTATGTCATGGTTAAAGTGGTAAAACATTTTTGATTTTATATCCTAAATTCACATACTATTTTTTTAGCGCCTGATACAATAGTAAAGTCTATTTTAACTCAATAGGAGTTTGGTAATAAAAGGGGTAATTGGATTGCTAACATTTAAGAGTTTAATCTTGATATCAAACCTACTAAACTTGTATAGAGAAGAGGTCTCTGTCAATTGATTGCTGATAACATACCCAAAAAAATAAAATGTGAAGAAGTAGAAGTTGAGGACATACCAATAGTTCTTTTTGTCACTACTACTGATGAGTGGTATTCCAATATCACTCATTTTATTACCTATGATGAGTGTCCTACCCATCTATTTTACAAAGAAAAAAAATATTATATTGAAAGCTGCCAACTACGTCTTATGAGATAATGATTTATATAAAAGAATCTTTGATGGAATATTTCTTTGTTGCGTAGATAAAGTGCAATAAAGTAAACTTTTAGGGTTTTTTCATAATTTAGCAGGTGAAGGACATGTTTCTACGCCTATGATGGCTCATAAAATTTTATGAGCTAGATACTATTGGCCTACACTATTCCAAGATGCGTATAATTAAGTACGTAAGTGTGAGTTATATCAATAGTTTATTGAGAAACCTAAGTTGGCCACATTACCTCTCAAGCTGGTGGTGATTGAAGAACCTTTTTAGCAATGGGGTATCAACTTCATTAGCACTGTGAACCCATACTTAAATGATAGACATGACTATGTTCTCACTGTAATAGACTATTTTACCAAGTAGGTGGAAGCCATTCTAGTTAAGCATGCTAATTCAGAAGTGGTATGTAATTTTCTTAAGGAAACTATTATTTCTTGATTTGGAGTTTTAAACAAGATTATAATAGATAATGCTACTTGTTTCTCTTCTCATGAGATTACTGACTTTTGCTACAATCATGAGATTATTCTTTTCCACTCTTTAGACTATTATCTGCAAGGAAATGGTCAAGCAAAATCAAGCAACAAGAATTTAGTTACTATTATCAAGAAACTGATAGATGACAAGAAGAGAACTTGACATAAAGCGTTATTCGATGCTTTATGGGCAGACATGATTACACCTAAGAGGGTAATATGTATGTCATCATTTCAACTTCTGTATGGTCTGAATGTGGAGATACTAATTACCTTGAAACTACCAGCACTGAAGTTGGTAAAGGCAGTCGAAGATCAAACTTTCAAAAATTCTATTGATAAGAGGATCATGTACCTAACTAAACTAGAAGAGCAACGAACTATGGCAGTGGAATGTATTGTTGAACATCAAAATCGGGTAAACAAACTCTTCAACAAAAAAACAAGAATTCATGAGTTTTAGATTAGAAATCAAGTCTTGTTGTGGGAGAAGAGGAGAGAACTAAAAGTAATGCATGAAAAATTTGATTCCTTGTGGAGAGGTCCATTCACTATTCAACAATTCTATGGTGAAAATAGTTTCTTGCTAGAATATCAAGATAAAACACCATTTTCATTGCCTCACAGTGGGCAACATCTGAAACACTTTAATCTTTGAAATATTAGATAAGTTTATTTATATATTTGTATAATTTTTAATTTTTATTTGTATTTTTGTTTAGTTTTTTATGTCTTTTTATTTTTGGTAGCTTGAATCCATGGCCCAATGACATGGATGAAGGCACTTAGAGACTAGATTTTACTCTCTTTTATTATTTTAAAGATCAATCAATAGAAGTTCTCCAGCTAGAGCTAGCTGTTGTTCTCAAAATTAGCTACGCTCATTTTGTGGACAACCCCTACAAAAATTATCCATTTCATAATCTATACTCTAAGTTCATCATTCGAGACAAGATTATCTTGATCTCAAGTGAAGTTGACCGACATCTTGAGAAAGTTTATAACACTCCCTCATCACAATTTTTTGAAAATTGTCAAACCTGTTGTAATCTTGATCTGATCAAAATATCAATTTTGATCATTTTTAAAGTGTTAGCCTAATTTCATTCTTTCCATACATAAGCATAAAAAATATCCTCTCTTTCATGTTTTCATTATTTCCATGCAAAAGTGGCAAAAATCACTACTCTTACATGTTTTCATTTTTCCATGCACTAGCGATGATTTTTGCCACTTTTACAGTTTTTTTATTTTTTGCCTCTTTATGCATCAGTGGAAAATTTTGCCACTAGTGCATGTCTTCACTATCCTCTACTTCGGTGAGGATTTTTTCCACCAATGCATGGTCTTCCCTGTCCCATGCAAAGATGGTGATTTTTGCCACCCAAGCAGAGATTAATCAAAATCTTGATTTTTATGTGACATTTATAGCCACGTATGCCAAGTTGTTAAAAATTGTTTTGGGGAATTTAAATTTTCTTTTGATTATCATTTTGATCATTTCAAGTTTCCTGAGACTCCTCTTTATAATCATTCAATCGTGCAAGTGAGTAATATTACGAATTCGCTAATTGTGAAGCTTAGGACTTTGAGATTGTTGGGTAAATTTTAGTTTTTATTTTTACTTCTATGTTTTTGTTTTTTGAGTTTTCTTTTCTTTTATGTTAGTCTTTTATTTTTATTTAATTTTTATTTTCAAGTTCCTCTCTCATTTTATGGCTTTACCTTAGTGAGCCTAGCTAGCGGCTAAATCCACCAACACTCCTTTAGTGACATAGGTTTTCATTGCATGTCATCAAAGAAATTAGCCGTTCGAACATTAAAACTATGATTTCCTAACCATTTTTAGTGTCAAAATTTTTAACTTTTTGTAAGTTATAGACTTCATTTCTAACAAAGTTTAAAATCAACCAATTTTACTGCTGAAACATTCTTACATTTCCTGTATGAGTGGCAAATTTTGACGCTATGACATCTAAACAATTTTTTTGCTTTATACCTTGTCGGTATTTTTTTCCATTACTATATGTTAAGCATGCTTAAGTGATGATTTTTGCCACCCATGCAAATTGAAGTTTCTCCCACCTATAATATCAACATTTTTTACCGCTTCCACATGAAGATGACATGCTTCGATGGTAAATTTCACTGCCTCTACATAAATATAATTTATCCTACTTGTAAGGGCAACGATTTTTGCCACTGAAGCAAAAAGAAAATATTTTCCCTCCATATGTAAGGGTGGAAATTTTTTCCACCCATGCAAGCATCCTCTCAAATTTCTTAACTCTGAGATATTTTTAATTTTGCTTTTCTGAGCCCACTTTCCTCTATTTTTTTGCCTACTCGCACTTATCCCCTTTCAGATGCATCCCCATGGTCATGATCATCAACATATAATTTTCCCAGATTGCTAGTATTTCACCTAATTACATGATCATGACTTTTGTTGAAGTTTATTTTGTGGATCCTTCTTCATCAACATCCTTTTAGTTGAAGTCCTTTCAGATGACTGAGTTTTCTCTAAAGAAGTCGAAGGCAATGAAGTATAAATATCAAAGTATTTTTCTAATCACCTCATTTACTTATAATATTGATGACATTAAAGATACAGAGATCAGTCATGTAGACATGGCTGATTTCATGGAAAGAATTAAGTCAAGCAATATTAGCCATGAAATGAAGAAGATAATTGATAGCAATATTTATTTGGTATCTTCTTTCCCTGTAGCAGCTCACCACATAGAATTTGTTCTTCAATGTGCTCAATTCTATAATAAAGATACCAGAGCTATATTGGATGCTAGTGGCAATGTGACAATTATAGTGGATCTTATGTTCATTGATAAAGTATTCATGTGACCTCCTACTACAGAAGTGATAACGCTTGATTTTGTTGAAACACAAAGAGAATATAATAAAGATTCTAAAAAAGTAAAGAAGGTAATCAACAATAAATAGCTCAAGACTCCAAAGGCAAATTTGTCAAGGTGGCCATAGAGATTTTCAAGAAGTGATTTTATTGAAAGAGTTATTAATCTGATAACTCTTCTCAGTAGGATAAGATGTTTATCCTCTTCCTCACAATTTCATGAACAAATGTATCCCTTCATCAAGATAATTCTCCAAGGTAAACAAGTCATCTTATGGGGAGAACAAGTCAACAACGCTTTATATGAGTAATTGATGAAGGTATCCACTACTTTCAAATTTTACATGACTTCTTACTTGGTCTATATTACAGCTTCAATGAGAATCTTTTTGGGTTTACCATCAGAAGGAGATAGGAGAGTAACTCCAATGTATCAATACTACTCTCAATTAATATTGAAGGGTTTTATTCATTATTTTAGGAGAGTAATTGATGCTTTCTTTGCAATATTTTTGGGTCTTTTTGATCTTCAATTAGAACAAAGAAGAGTGTCAGATGAGGCCTGGATAGTTGTGAATGATTTTGGATGTATGTTACAATTTTTTTCTTTCTCGTACCTAAGGGTTGGATTTTTTTAAGGTCGTCCTTATATGCTTCCAAGATTCTCTTTAGATAAATTATTCTTAATAGAACTATGTAGACAAATGATCATCATGCATTATAAATAGATAGAACTCAAGAAGCCTAGTTTTAGGTTCTTAATTGAAATTGGCAAGTTTTCAGTGTTAACCACTAGAAAGGCTATAGCCATAGAAACTAAAATGCAACTCGTGACCTTGAAGTTTCAAAATAAGACCAAATTTTGATTATAGGGGCGTGAAAGATGTAATCAGGAGGAAAACCCAATTTCATGAACCTATGATTAAGGATGTTTGGGTAGATTTGAGAATAGCAAAAGATGTCAAGAAAATAGACTATAATAGATTATCTCTTGAGCAGATTGAATATTTGGGACTTGCTGATATCCCTAAGAATTTGGTAGATGATAGAGATTTTATGAATGATAGATACAATACTGAACAGATTGTTAATGCCCCTCTTCTTCCAATCCAATGGTCACAAAAAGAGCTGACTTCCTTGAAGAAAAGATTTGAACCTATATTGGCAAACACCAATTATTGGTTAGCAAATAAATGAATTAATTTGAAAGAATTCATTATAGGTTCAGAAGCTGAATTTTAAGAGGAAACAAGAAGAAAAGTAAAAAATAGGATGAAGAACAAAAGTGATGTCCCTTCTGCTTTCAAGCCACATAAACTTAAGATCATATTTGTGATGAAGTCAAAAGTTATGAAAAAAGAGTCAAAAATAAAAGATATGGGAGTTGACAAACAAAGCACTGAAGAACCAATGATGGAACAAATGAAGACTAATGATAGGCCTACAGATCAACTAGAGAAGGAAACTTTATCTCCACAAGGGAATGTGCAACAAGAAATAGGAATGTCTTCTTCCCCACTTGACACACCTATTACAACTCCTTCACCTATTTCTCCGATTAGTGTTCCCTCTTCTGGATTACCCTCTCCTTCCAAAATAATTTTTGACAACCCTCAAAGAACTTTTGAAGATATTCTTCATTCCTCAAGGTTAATTCCTAGTTTTTCATCTCCATCTTTTGATATTGAATATAGTTCTACTTTTGATCACTCAATAAAAGGTGTAGTTTTTACTGATACTTCACCTATTATTTTCACTACTTGTGCAAGTGAAACTTTGATAATGCCAACAATAGAGATATATCCTATGTAAGTAATTATGTGTTCCCACTATGGTTATTAGCTTATACACCCAAAAATAAGAAACAAGCCATCTCTTCAGATGACTTTGATTTCAATAAAATGGTGCCAGTAAAAACTAAGGCCCCAAAGAAGCCAAGGATTCTTTCAAAAATGATTGGGGATAAGGGACACAAATTTATAGAAATTGTAAGACTTCCACATGATGCAACCATTGAAAATTTTGATGTAAGTGATTACTCTATCTCTAGAGTTGAATTAGGTAAGATAACTCACAAGAGTGCCAAGAGTGATATGCAGTCAACCATGGACATCTTGATTCAAAAATTTGACAGAGAGAAAGAAATGAAAGATCACTACAAATCAATGGTGGAACAATTGATACAGTGGTAAAAAGAATTACTTTCACTCCAAAAACCATAACTCCTAAGGCCATTTTCATAGAAGACCCCATTATTCAGAAAGCAGAAAAGACCTATCTCAAAGGAAAAGTGATTGAAGAGTACTTGGACAAGATGCATGCACAAAGAATTTTTTTACTCACAGAGTTATCTGAGAAGATAGATAAAATGAAAAAAATAAGAGCAGAACTTGATGATCTCATTAATGTTATTTCTCAAAATATTGAAAGCATAGAAAAGTATCTTGACAAATAGATGGATATGAGGAAACTAAAAATAAACACTCTAATATCAATCGGTGTTATTAATGATAGAGACTTTTACACTGAAACTAAGAGACATTGACATATAGGAGTTGGGTGCTTAAAGAGTTGCTCAGTGACCTCGAATCTTCAAGGAAACTTAGTAAATAAAATGATGTCAATATTTTGCATAAATTGGAGGAGATAATTTGCAAACTTACATCATAAGATAACTAATTCCTTTTAATAGAAGAAATGATTCAAGAATTTGAAGGTATGTTCTAGAAAGAATTTGAAGATAAGGCATTTTCAATAGCCTCTGTGGACAATATTCTAGATAATCAGTTAACTCTAGATAATCTAAAAACTAGGTTAACTAGTCATGCAAAATCAGTTACAATAGTAAGAGATGCCATAGTCAGAACTAAGATTATTTTGAAGAACACTGTTACTCAAGACAGTAGAGGGATGTAAGTAGCTATCACTATGTACGATGCTCACATAAATAAAGATGGGGATACAAATTGAAAATATTTTTTCCTTAGTCTTATTTCCACTTTTTTGATATACTTTTGCAACTGCTTTGTAAACTTTTACATGTACTTTTTTTCATATGTAATTACATGTCAAAATATAGGAAAGCCTAAGTCAAAAAGGACTCTTATCTTTGACTCGGTCAAATTAATTAAGTTTTTTCTAAAAATTCTCAAGGCCTCTCCCTATAAATAAAAAGGGTCTCTATTTTAAAAACTATCTTTGAGTTATTAGAAGCAAAACTCTGTCAAAATTGAAGGGTATTTTGAGACTTTGAGCTCAAATTGTAAATCCAAGTTTTATCAAGTGAAAGAGAAAGAAAGTGACCTTTCAAACTTTGTATTGGAATAACTTGTCTTATTTAGGAAATTGTTCTTATGTCTTTTTCCTAATACAATCTTATCTATTTGATAATTTGAAAGATATTTTGAAGTTGATTATGGAGACTTTGTGCTACTATAATTGTCTTTAGTTTGTGTTTTATTTTTTTAGAATGAAAGATATTGAAAATAATTTGAACTAATTTTATATTGTGATTATATACTTTATTATAGGTTTTGGTGAAGACTTTGGGCTGCACCTCATTCTATTATGGAATAAGTTATAAATCAGTAAGAGAAACAATGATAGGCTTTGTACTCTTGTGGGTTTCTTGTGAATTCAGTTAATATCTAGAAAGTTTTCCTTTACTTTGTAAACATCATTTTTGAAAAAAGAGAAATGGATGATATGATCTCACCCTTGAGTTAATTTTTAGTTTAGATTAGTTTATGATAGTTTATAGAGAACCTCCCCTTGCTGAGAGGAGAGATTTATCTCATTACACTGTGGCTAATATAACCATTTTGCCTTTAGTTAGCTGACAACAAAATATTCACCCAACAAAGAATAAAAGTGGAGTCCCTAATTCTATAGTTGGTATCAAGTATGGGATAACATTATGTATAGTTAAGAGTTTTATCTTCTTCAGTCATATCAAGGAATGTAAGTGATCTAAGTTTCTAGTTCTTTGAAAGAAGATATGCTTAGTCTAAAGGGGTTCTTGGTAGCTTTGAGTTCTTGTCAAGAAGGTGATTGATTTTTGTTATGCATGGAGTTAACGAGATATTATGTTTGAGATGATTCATAGACTTTTTTTGTTAAACTTTTAATGGATTAGTTGGAAAAGTGACCTGATTGAGAGAAGTTTTTGAGAATGATTGTCATAGGTGGTTGTCATAGTTTCTAAGGACTATGTGCCATCTAGTGTCCTTAAGAGATAGTATCATCTCAAAAGGAGAAAGTATGATTTTATAAGTTATAGGTGACCCTTGATGTCTATTGATAATAAAATCATAGTGGATGCTTGATTTGAGGGGGAGATTTTTAGGTTGTTAACCAAGCCTAATATGTGTCTTATAATATGAGTTCATTTTAAAAGAGATGATAGTTGTGGAGAACCTTTGTCATTGATGTCAAAGGGTGAAAGATTATAAAAAATTAAAAAAAGTGAGAAAAAGGAAGAACCATGTCTAAGAGATGATTGCCATCAAGATTGGTTGACATAGTTTTTTGAGTGTGTTTACCATCAAATGACAAAGGAGGAGATTGTTGAACATTATCATTGATCAATGAGGTGATTGTTGAGTTATTAATATAAGTGTTGTCATTGATTTTAATATAATGTAATTAATTTCAAAGTTTGATGTCAAAGGTTCTTGTGAAGTTGCATTGTCAAGTAAGCGTTGAGGTATATGTATGATGAGTTCTATTTCAAGCATAGTAAATGTTTTTACTATATGAAAGCAGTGATGATTAAATATTCTTTGAAGAATGTTTTGATATTATTATAATTAATGTGAGTGAGTATAGGTTAATATGTCAAGTGTATATTATTTTGAAAATCTTTGTCTAGACCTTATGAGAAGGTATGTGTAGGTAGCATGCTGAAATAAGTGGGATTTGAAGAAGAAGTTATATGCTCTGTAAATCTGTATAAGTATTTCTGAAGATGCTTTGAATGAGATATGAATATCCTTAGTAAATCTTGAAAGAATGCTTGATTATGTGTGAGCATGAGAGAAGTTGTTTAAGTTTGTACATGAGGTGTTGAGGGTCTTGTAAACGATTAAGAGGGTGACTCTAAATATTTGTGTGTGTAGCTCTGAAGATGTTATGAGGATCCTTAGTTGAGCTCTGAAGATCTATAAGAAGCTCTAAGGATGCTCTATTAAAGCTATAAATAAGATTCAATGTATAAGTTTGTTTGAGAATACACAAAATGCATTGGAACACATGAGATTTTCAAGGCGAATCCTAAAGGGTGGCTAGAAGGTTAGATTCAAGGCCTAATGAGACTCGCAGGTCAAGGCCTAGAAAACAAAAGAGAGATGGTGGCTAAATGAGGTATTTAGATTAGTTTTTATGACATAGGTGAATAGGTGATCACTGAAAGAGGCGATTCAAGTTTTTTTATCATGTTCATGAAGTTTCATGTTATGGTTTACAAAAAAAGCTTGAAAAGTATTTTGAGGTTTCTTAAGTGCATTGAATGAAGAGTTATCTACATGAGAAGGTTTTTAAAGTGATCATTAGCATGTGTAGAATATAAATGATAACCTAAGATATTTATGGTAGATAAATAATGGTCCTAATTCAAAGTTATAAGCATTAGTTTTTGGAAAGAGGAGCCAAGCTTTATGAATGATCATTAAGATTGGAAGATGGTCTAAACCCTCAAAGAAACCTTATAATGACCTAATGTTGAAGATATTGTTATAAAGATCTAAAAATATTTTGGAATGGATAGAAAAGTAATTTGATGTCGAATTCAACTCTCTCAATCACCTCCAGATGTGATTGGTTTCTCATGTGAGTGAACAAACCCTATAGGAAAGTACTTATTTTTTAGAGATTTGCTATAATAGATAGAATTGACTGAGTGAAAGTTGATAAGTGGATAAAGGTCAGAGTGTGAGACTTGTAGTTATTTTTCATGAAGGATTATGGATATTTTCCTAATATTAAGTGTGCAAAGTTGGTGATCCAAGTTGGCTAGTCACTAACATACCTAATGGTGTAGATAGTAATAAAATTAGATAGAAGTGAAAAGATTATTTTTGATGTGTGTTTAGGAAAGAGTGATGGATTTAAATGGTTTATTTCATTTTTTTGACTTAAATTATCTATCCATGATTTTAAAAATATTGGAAGTTAGTGTAAGAGGTTGTAACATTGAAGCCAAAATGGCTTATTTGATTGAGTAGAGTCTATGAGAGAGAAGATCAATAGATTGGTCTGCAATACCAATAGTTTTAATTAGAGATGATGATATATTTGATGGAGGCTGATTTGAGGATGATATAACATATTGTTCATATATTTAAATCCATTATTTATATATAATCAAGTGTTAAAATTTCATGTTTGTTTGACTGTGTTTTGAAGTCAGTTGGTAGTTCTGAGTGAATATCTTGCAGGGAAGAGTTTGAGCATGTATACCCTGAGTCGAAGCATATGATTAATTTAGTAATGACCCTTAGATCATGAGGTTTTGAAATATGTGATTTTTTTCCATAGTTATTTTTAAAATTTGAGTTTATGTCTTAGTTGTTTATGATAGTGTTTTTGTATATGCACATACCTTTTATGAACAATGTTTTGAAAAAAGGGTTCAAATGATGGCTAGACATAAAATGTGTAGTGGAATTAAAGTGAAGTTTTCTAAGGTATATTAGAGTGTCATATGATTTATTCCTACCATGTGAGGTGTTTTAATATGTTTCAAGAAATATCAAAGGGTAGCGTGTTGTTATGAAGACCTATTAGATCTCCATAAGACCTAAAAGAGGAGTAAGGACTAATTAAGCTTTGGCCAACCTATTATATTAATATATTTATAATTAATGGATGTTATCATAATATGATAAGACATATTAATGTATGACCTAAGAGAATTTAATGTGTGGCTAACTAAGAAGGATATGATCAAGTGACTTGTATAAAAAATAAGACAGTTTAGGCTTATTTGTGTGTGCTTAAAGAGAACATATAATAAGTGAATGATATAGATCTTTGGTGAGAAAAATGAGGACATGTATACCATAAAAGATATGTCATGAATATATAATATAGGTTCTTTATATGAAAATTAAGGTCATAAGACCTAATCAATCCATGAAGAGGGGTAGTTGAGCAAAGAGGGCTAGAAGCTAGTTTGAGAGGAATAAAAGTGAGCGAAGAGATGAGAAAGAAGATTAATCTATTATATGAGAAATAATGGTTTATAAAGGTGATCAAGTGTATTATGTGAGTGATTTGGTTTTGATTCATCTAGGGGTTGGTGCCTCCTTGCAAGTGGGTACACTTTAAAACCTAGTCGAGTTGGTGTTGAACTAGTTGGGGTTGGTGCTCTATGTGGAGTTGGTGCTTCACCAAATATTGGTGTTTGTCTTATAGGACTGTATTCCATTTAATTCATCAGTACTTTTTATTTATTTTAAGGGTTTTCAACATATATGCAATGTTAATGTGTTTTATTCTCTTATGATTTGATGTTTATGCTTGCTAACATGTACATGATTGTTAGAATGGTTCATGTATGATTAAGTGGAATTGAATGAATTTTTTTGAAGACTAATTGAACCCCCTCTCAGTCATTATGATTCCAAAAAAATATAGTGATTCACAATTATAATATTTAGGAATAACTTGAATAAAATTTTAGCTAATTTGGGAGCCTCATCTGATGTCATGTTAGCAGGGATTTTTGAAAACTAGGATTGACCATAATCATGTCTAGTAAGATTGTTGTCAAGCTAAATACATTTAAAAATAAAGTATTTGGGGAGTTATTTTATGTTCTTATGTATTTAAAATCTAGACTAATAATACACAAATTCATTAATATACAAGTAGCATAAATTCAAGTGAAGATTGGTCCAAAACACTTAATTACTATATGGATGCAAACATTTTCCTTATGTATTTGCCTTGGAGAAGAATGATCAATTAAATTAGAGTAGATAGAAACCCCAAGATGAAATACTTGATCACATAGTAAAATAGTACAAATAAAAAGGTGAATTTTGTGTCCTTTGACATATTCATTTATACCCTTTCCACCAATCCCACTTATAGGGAACATTGTAAATTTTGAGATTCCTTTGGCCTATTAACTTTTTATTTTTATGATGCTCATTCTAAACAAGTATTAAGAGAAATATTTATTTTGATTATAATGTTGACCATTTTGACCACAAGTCAAAATGGTTCAACCCCCTATAGTAAATACTTGATATGGGGGTAGAACATAGTATCATATGGTGTGTTGTGGTCTATTTGATGTCATTTAATGCCATTCTAATGTTGGTCATGATCTAGTTTAATATTATGTCATCTGGAGTCATCTAGGAGGTCAGAACATCATGGCATGTCACACATTAATGAAGAGGTGTTTAATGGATCCAATTTAAATATGATATCAAGTAAAATATGCCTCCATATACTCATTCAAAGCCTGTAATATGATTAAATGTAGACCTATAGGTCTGCAGGCTTGTAGGTCATGCATTTCATGAGAAATAGTTTTAAAATATGTATTATAAGAGGTAATAAAAACCTAAATGGTAAGGTAATTATGGTTTTTTAACATATGGAAAGGTCCAAAATTAGTAAAGTCATGTTTCAAGACCTAATGTTAGAGATATTCAATCACCACCTATAGGCAAAGTTAGCAAGCTTGAATAGTACCTAGCCTTGAGTTAGCATGAAAAAGAGTATGAAGATATGTGTTCAAGGTACATTTGATAAATGAGAGTCAAGTACACTTATTAAAGTTTTTCACTCCACTTATTCTCTCCATTGAAGACAAAAATCTTAAATACTCACCTACAACCATGAGTTTCCTAGAAAAAGCCTACATACACAGGCTTGTGTGCCAAATTGTGAATAAAATACATAAGGATGAATAAAAATGATGACTTGATTGGTAGGTAGTATGATTGAGGTACTAATTATTTCATATCATATAGAGTATATTAAATCTATCTTGATTATTTGAATTGGAGAAAGGAGATGACACAATTTAATTAACATCACACAGGCCTATAAGAAGGATATATTCATTATTAGAAATAATACAAAGCTAATATCAGAGAAGAGAGTAAAGGAGACATATTTGAGATCAAGAAATAATATGAACAAAATATTTGGAATTTTTTACAAAACCTCAAGGTGCTAAGAATACTAAAGAAAGGAGGTATGTTGTCATACTTACAGTCAAACATCTATTTAAGCCCACAACTCTACAATAAAAACATGAAGATGGTATACATTTCTTACATTGAATTTGTGTTTATAACAATAAAAAAGGTTATAAAGTTCCTAACCAAGGATTAAAATAATGTTAATAACCTTTGGTTGATAGAGATAATCTCCAAACAAAGCTTACTTGGCTTAAAACTTGCACATATAATCCTTGGAGTAAGACTATGAAGAAGGGTGTTTTTTGGAAGTAGGTTTCAAGCACAAAGGACACTTCCCATAGTTTTGATGACACCAAGGATTCTATAAACTCTATTGAATAGTTTTCATTCCTAAAATTTTAGTAAAAGTACCTAATACACACCTACTATTAAAGAGGTTTCTATATAAACAATGGAAATAGAAATGCAATGTTATTTTTTTAATGACTTAGGTTGAAAAATAAGGTGTGGGGCATGCTCATATATCATTTAATAAATTTCCAAACCATTTTTATTTATTGATATGAGCAAAGATAATAGAAGCTGACTTCTAGGGTCAGATTCATTGATTGGCCTACAAACCCTCCATACATGAAACACAAGTTGCAGAGATCATAGAGGAAGAATAATTATTATAAATACATTTGAAATCATGAAATGAGGTGTTTTATATCCAAATAAGTCATTGAGAGCTCAATTCAAACATCACAAATTGCACGTTTAGGCATGTTTCTCTCTCAACCTCACACAATACATAGTTTGTCAGTTGAAGGCCACATTCTTATGCTTATACCATGGTAAATCATTACCATAGGGGATTTTGGAGAGGTATCCCTACTCCCAATTCCTAGAATTAGTTCTTGATTTAGTCCCTTGTGATTTATGAACAATTGTTAAGATGGTAAACCCCTTAAACCCTTGTAAACCCTCCTAAATGACCCAATGAGATATTAGGTGTTTATAATGCACTAAAATGGAATTATTCAACCTAAAAATGACCTTTATAACCTCTATAGTTCTCATGAGCATCTAAACATAGCAATTGATGGTACATTTATAGGTACAAGTGTACATAATTACTCAAAAAATAAGGACGTAAGTGTATTTATGAAGGCAAAAGGTGTGAAATGGTTTCCAAACCATGAGAAGAGGTCAATAAAGATTTAATAAGGGTTTAAAAACTCTAAAAATACCTCTCTAGGTCTCATACAAAAATATATGGATCTACAAGTTAGTAACTTGGTAAGGAAGTGAAGAAAACTCATTTTTACAAGCTAAAAGGCCTACATGTATGCCTATAAAGTTATTTAAAGGGCCTATCCTCAAACTATTGAATTTAAAAAAGGTATTTAAGACCTAAAAAAACCCATTTCAAACATAAAAACCTATAAATGTATTGAAAAATCACTTCAAATGTCTCTTAAGTATGCATAAGCTCCCAGGCTAGGGTTTTAGCCTTTTCATGGTTCACCTATCCATATAAGGTTACAGAACTTAAAAATTGACATACAACATGGTATTAGCATGGGGAATTTTAATCAACCACTTCCTATAATTTGCACATGTGTGGGAGTGATTTTGGGCCAAATCTCAGTTTCTAGGAAAGGAGGTCTAATAGAGGCCTAATTAGAGAGAGAATATGGACTAAAACATGTACTTGCACTCAGACTTGGTTCCTAAAAATTGTCACGGAGATGTAAAAGGATATTAGGTCCTAAAAAATGCCTTTAAATCTTAAATATCCTCCATAAATTCTTCCACATAAGGAAGTTTACCTATTTTGAGGGCTACAAGGAATTTAGAGAAATACAAGTTATAGGTGTGAAACTAGATCTTTTGGAGTGTTTGATGAGTTTAAGTGATGTTTTAGGTCTAAGATGATGTTGAAAGGCCATCCATGGATATAAATTTATTTCATCAAGTAAAAACCAAAATTTATCCTTTCTATGCATATTATAAGAGGGTAGTTCAAGTAGTCAAATCATCAAATCAATGCATATAATCTATTCAATAAAAATTTCAATGTTCCTTATTAACTTCTATGCCACTTGGAGAGATAAAAAGTCTAGATTTAGTTTCAAGAAACATTCAAATGGTTGCTGAAGGAGTATTCAACAATCCTAGGAGACCTTTCCTCTCTCTTATACCAAGTCAAGTTGAAAAGGTCAAAGAGGTTTTAAGAGCCTTCTAACAACCCTAAAAAATTAGAGAGACATCATGAGAGGATTGAAGTATTCAATTGAGGAATCTAATGTGACTTAAAGGTCTATTCTCTAGGAGGTTGACTTCTTCATCAAGAATATAGGATATGTAAGCAAGGATATAGGCACATGAATGGTTCAAATTCCAAGAAACATGCCCATGAATTATTCTAGCCTTACAAACAAGCTCACCTTTACCTCCTATTTTTTTTCAAGAGAAGAAAGAGAGAAACTAGGGAGTACTATATAGGAATTGAAGGGTGACTAGGTGGATGACTCATCCCTAATTTTTAATCTTTTATCTCTCTCTCTCTCTCTCTCTCTCTCTCTCTCATTTTCTCTTTAAGTATGCATGTTTTTAACATTTTTATGGATCCTTACCTTGAGTTGTGGCATATCCCTATGTAAAAAAACACTTATACTTAGCTCTTTGAATTGAATAAGACTAAATTTTTTCCTCCTTAATGATTGTGACTAGTGTATACTTATGGTTTTTAGATGAATGTCAGTGATAGTGAATGTGTCATTACACTTTTCCTCTCTTATGTACCTATTTTTAGGTGGTTAATCATCCTTGTAAGTTACATAGTGTGATTGAATATCCTTGAATGTATGGCAAGTGTAATCTTTCATTAGTGTCTTTGAGAGACCTATTGATCAACTGACTTAGATCATGCATCAAGCTAATAGCCTCTATGTGAAATACTTATATTTGGAGATCCTTTATTTTAGTAGTGTAATTAAGTTCATGTCATAATTAAGCTTCTTAGTGCATATTAGATAGGTGAAGGAGATATTTTGGTGTATCACCTTAGGTAGATTTTATTTCATATTATCTCCTTTTCTTTTCCCTTACAAGATGGTAGTGTAGCGTAGAGAGTTTAACTGATATATTAAGGGAAGTATCCCTATAATATAGAGTTTCAATCCACCTATTAGGTTACCCATAACCTAGGATTATCTCCATGTTACTCCAAATTGTGAAGGCTTGAACAACCTTCATAAGAGTGCAAGTTTGAGTAGATAATAGTTTTT
Organism: Torreya grandis; assembly: GCA_037957365.1. Taxonomy (NCBI): domain Eukaryota; kingdom Viridiplantae; phylum Streptophyta; class Pinopsida; order Cupressales; family Taxaceae; genus Torreya; species Torreya grandis. The sequence continues at coordinate 1,216,620 of JARHVA010000323.1, forward strand.
AGCACACCCAATGGGACTCAAATACACAATCTCTTGATTATAATTTAGATGCTAAAGATCCATAAAAATGCCAAAAACAAGCATACTTCAAGATAAAAATGTGCAAGGAGTGAGATTAAAAACTAAAATTTAAGGATGATTCATCCACCTATTAGGCTACCCACAACTTAGGATTGTGTCTATGTTACTCCAAACTATGAAGGCTTGAACAACCTTCACAAGGGTGCATGTTTGAGTATATAATAGGACTAGACAAAAAAATACCTATCCTTATTTACTTTCTTAGATTGGTAATGAGGAATTAAAATTTTTCCCTTCAATATATAATTTGGAAACACATGGATCATCATTCAACATGAAATGTCATGAATTTATGTAGTGACAACCTTGGGGAAATGTGATAAGGTATGTGCACCTCTATAATTTCTAAGTTGAATATATCATATATCCATGAGCCCTATGATTATGATAACTTTGATTTAAATCTATTAAATGATGTAGATGTTATAGCTACGTTAGAAGCAACTTCATGGATGTGACCTCAAGATCAATGGTTTCAGGCATTATAAGTATTGGATGATATAATTAATGTTCATTTTTATCTTTATGAGACAAAAAATATAGACTCCAAGATAAATTGAAAGGTATAACAAGTATTTCCTCATTATTCACCATCATCATCAAAGACCACCACTAATAGTCAATTGGGGATCCATGTTTCCATACCCTATTTCGTTAACACCTACTCTTAATTCTTCAACACCATATAGATTTTATCTAATGGATGTTAATTCAATGGTTATTCCCCCTATTATCCCAAAAAAAATTCCTATGAGTCCTTCCATTCATCCTCCTAATTTGATGGGAGAACCTAATTTTACCCATGACACTATGACACCTACTATCCCAAGTGAACCAATTTATGTCCCACATATTCAATAAATTTATATTTTGTCAATTTCACTAGATGCCACTTTTTTAAAATTGTCCTAATTTTAATGTTATAATGAATTAACCTCTAATAAATACTATCGTGTAATTGATTGTGTTTGCCTCAAATTTTTAATTTTAACTCACTATCAATATTATCATTCACTATGATACCTAGTTCTATAGTGTCATTTCTCCATCCATTCACATGAGAAAGAATCAAATCCTTTCATATTTGACATGCTTTATGACCATCCATATCATATGTTCCCATAATGGTCAAGGGGATCCTATTAAGCATAGTCATTGATGTTTGGTTATCATTGATGCCATAGAGAGCATATGGTTCTAGTGCATGAATGACAAAGAAGTTATATTTGATAGCTTGGAAAGATATGTCACATTTTAAGGTATATAAAGACAAATAATAAGTTATGATGCATCCATTTATGTCTTGGTGAAGTTATGGTATATCACTTATTCATTTGGAAAGAGAAACATGCATCTTCTAGATTAAGAGAAGATATACCATCACTACATATCATGTAGATATGAATAAACTAGAAAGTTTGTGCATTTATTATAGGTACTTAAAAATTTAATCAAGGTTAAAGAAATTCATGGAGATGTATATAGTGCCAAGAAGGTACCTTGAATATTTGTACTCTTAAAGTGTTTTCTAGCTCATGTTATAAACCTTCAAAGTTGCTCTTGCAGACTATGATGTGCTAGAGACTGTCAATTTTAACTACATTGAAGTCTGAGGTCATTAGTTAGTAGATCTAATGGTTAGAATTCATCATCCAAATTATGATCCAATGGTGCATGTGAATTTAAATTGTCAAAGGTTTCTGAGATGAAATGTGCTTATGATAAGTGTCTCTATCTCATAGAGTTAATACAAGATCAATGGTTTATGGGTTTTCATATATATATAGATTGATGGTGTGGATCAAATTAAAGAGTCAAATGTATAGAAGGCACATAGAGATACCAAGTGGCAAAATCATGAGATCTCAGATCAAAGATCAATGGTGATCATTATAATATACATATTAGGCTACTCCCAAGGAAATTGATAGTGTGTATTTGTCTAAAGTTGACATGGAGCATTAGATGAGATTAAAGTGCTTGATGTTTAAAATTTACTTAGTGATCGTTGAAATTTGAATATTCAAATTAATGAGGGAAAACTAGTGCATATTTTTTGAGCTATATCTTTTGATTCAAGATTAATTTATTAATTCAATAAAAAACAAAGCTATAAAGGACTTTAAAGTGCATCTAGAATATATAGTTATAAGGTCTGAATGTTTGTACAATCGATGTTATGAAGCTTCAAATTTTACTATTTGTTCATTTATAGTGTTATTGTGTATAGATTTTTATTTGAGCAAATTGTGATTTAATAGAAGAGTGTTTTGGTGGATGTATTCAAATGAAGATGTCATAAGGGTCATATAGAGTAGACCCATATATTTGAAAGTGATCTTGTGTTCTTAATTTGCTTGAATAAGTGCTAAATGGGTGAATAGGTCTCCATGAGACCTATAAGGGATACTAAGGCCTAATTGAAATGCTTAGTTACTTAAGTGTGACCCATAGATGCTTGGCTAACCTATGACAATGTATTTGATCTATGTCTTAGAATGATAGATGTCTTAAGGGTTAAGGCAAGTCTTATGACTGACCAAGAAGTTGATATTCATGAAGACTCTATAAATAGTGGAGACTAAGGCAATGGTTTATAGACTTGATTTGAATGAATTGAGAGAGAAAAAAATAGAGACAAAGGAAAAATATCAAAGGGAGTGTGATCAGTGGATGGACTAAAGTACATAATAGATTGAAGATGAGTGAAGAAGACTAGAAAGATCCAAAAGAAGTGTTTGGATGTATTTATTCTATGAGAAAGTTTGAGTGTGTGTTATGAGTTGATAGAGAGGTGTTAAACATTGTTTGTCCAATCAAATTGATATGCAATCAAAGTTTTGGAGTTTTTGATTTCATAAGGTGTTGTGTGGGTGCTCAAAATCTATAAAAAGTGGGTGCTTGTTCATACTTAGGGGTGGGTACTCCTTGTGAAGTGGGTGTTTCACTAAAAGGTCTCATATTTGTGATCATCTTATAGGCTAAGTAGTCCATGTGTTTGTAGGCTTGAGAGTGGGTTTTATTCCCTAAGAGGTTTTTCCACGTAGATGTTGTGTTATGTGTGTGATCTTACATAATCTTTCTTATTCATTTTTATGAAAATATTGTATATGAATGCTTATGGTTATTTATTAAGAGTTTGAAAGGATTACAATTAAAGTTTGAAATATCTTGCATCATTGATTCACCCCTCTCAGTGATTGTGCCTCTAATAATTGGTATCAAATCAAGACTTTATTGTAAGTTTAACCACTTGAAGGTGATTCAAGGTATAATATAACGAGTCAATAGATGCATGGTTTCTCTACAAATCAAGAAACATTCTTCAATGGATTAAATTATGATTTTTGGAGTAAAGGATGAGGACATACATGATGTCTCTAGGGTTTGATATTTAACAATCTATCATGGATGGTTATACTACACCAACTACTCATCCAACTAGTGTTGTTGATAATAAGTTGAGTGAGAATAATTCAAAAGCAATGAATTCTATCATTTGTGGTCTATCTAAGGTTGAGTTCATGAAAGTGATCTATTGCAAGTTTGCCAAGGAAATTTGGGTCAAATTATAGAATATCTATGAAGGAGACTCTAAGTTAAAATTGGCCAAGTTGCAAACCTATCAAAGGCAATTTGAAGGTCTTAAAATGAAGGAAGAAGATACTATGACATCCTATCTTCTAAGTTTTCATTAAGTAGCAAACATGATCAAAGGTCTTAGAGAGATAATTGATGAAGCTAATATAGTACAAAAGGTATTGAGAACTCTTACACTTAAGTTTGATTCAAAGGTTTTTATAGTAGAATAAAGTCATGATCTCACTCAGATGAAGATGAATGAACTACATGTCATCCTTATTACCTATGAGATGAGAGTTGATGAGGACAAACCTCCTAATAAGGAAACAACCTTCAAGGTGATCAAGGAGAGAAAATCTAAGAAGAACAAGTTAAGTATTAAATATTTTGATCTTAATGAATATCAACTTGAAGCCATGATTGCAATAAAATTGAATGTAGGATTAGGTAAGTATGAAGAAAAACTTCCTTTCAAATGTTTTTCATTTGGTAAAGTTGGTCATTTTGCATCTAAGTGTCCAAATAGAGACAAGGTTAAACACAAAGAATCTCATGAAGATGAACATAATAAATCTAAGGGTCATAATAAGCACAAAAATTTATTCAATAATAAAAATTGAAAGAAAGAATCATACAAGGGAGGTAATATCCTTTACCATGAAGAAGATAGTAACTCATCTGCAGAAGAAGTAAACACATCTGATAGTGATGATTCTTTTCATAATGAGGACATGGAGACATTTTTTATGGCTCTTAATGATGATGAAGGTGAATCTTCTTTAAGTAGATATTTATTTGGTGGAGATAGATCAGAGGAATAAGATGAGAAATCCACTTTTAAAGATAAATATCTAGATATTATGGAAGAAATGAAGATACTACAAAGAAAGAATAGAAAACAAGATTCCTTGACTGAATATTGTGGGGAGAAAATTGGACTTTTTAAAGGAAGGCTAAGTAATGAAGTCAAGAAGCATGATGAGATCATAGAACAACTTGAAACTCAAGTTTGTACTCTTAATGAATAAATAAATAATAAGGATGAAGAGTGTAACCTATATCAATCCGAGATAGAGTCTTTACAGATAAAACTAAATCAAGCTATGAGTAAAGATACATCTTATGATTTAGATAATAAGTATGAATTGATGAATGCTCTTCAAGATTTGAAGATTGAGAATAAAAAGAATAAAGAGATGATGTCATAAATCAAGGACTATGAAGAACAATTCAGTGTGTTTGAAGTAAGATTGAGTGATGACACCAGAGAACATGAAGATACTATTAAGCATCTCAATAATTAATTATAAACTATATACACACCTAACAACAAAATAAGATGAGAGCTTAAGATATGTGATTGAAATTGAGTCATTAAAATCTGAGTTAGACAAGACATGTAAGGTGAAGTCATTTTTGAAGTTTTGAAAAAGCTTAAATAATCTTGACAATATTCTGAGTAGTCAAAAGCATGCAAGTGATAGAACTGGTCTTGGATACAAATAAAAACAAAAACATGTAACCCAAGATAAGATAAAGGCTGATGTGAACAAGGACAATAAGACTTTGAAGATCAATCATCAATAAAGGAATTAAGGTATTATTAGAATAAAGACAAATCATATCAGATAACTAAATGCTATGAGGTACACAAATTTAATGGTCATTGTTACTCTTAAAATTAGTTTGATCATAGGTCAAAAGATTGTAAAGCATCCTCAAATAATGAATTTGCATGGAATTATTAGCAAGACAATGGTAGGCATGAATAACATCATAACTTAAGAGAGTCAACATGTTTATAAGGAAAGAATGACATCTTTTGCTACAAGTGTCAAGGATTTGGTCATATTACAAAGTTTTGTAATATCTTCATCGGGAGACCAAATGATCAGGTACATGAATGAATTCTTGAAAATCTAAGGAATCATCATATATCTAAATCATAAGGCATGTACAATTTGAAAAATATCATTTGTTTTAACTGTTATGAGAGAGGTCACATAGCAAGGTTCTGCAAGAATGATCAATATTCTACTTCAAAGATTATCAATCTAACATGAAGAGAAGGAGTCATAGTGAATGGAGGCCTAAGCAGGTAAATGAAAAATAAGATCAAAGTGGATTATTTTCCATGATATACTAAAGAACAAGTTTAAGTATTAAGGAAAAATCCTTATTTGCCTAATTAGACAAGGAAATCAAGCAAGATCTAGAGATAGAAGAAAAGAATAAGGTTGAGAACTCATTCAAAGACAATCTAAAGATGAGTAAGGACTACAAGTCAAGTGAGAGCATGGAGATATGAGAATCTCTTGAGTTTTGGATCTTTAGTCCCTCTATGACAAGTGGGTGTCTCTACCTATGCTTCTTAGGAGACATCTTTCTTATGTGGAAGCAAGTGTGTGTGCTCTATGTAATAATCTAAATGACAATAAGTACAAAGGTATACTATTTTTAATTTGATAATATGAAATATGTGTTTGGCTAAGGGGGAGATAACTTAGTTATCTTGAGTGGCTTGATGAAGATGTGGATGATGTAAGGGGGAACATATGTGAAAATGTTTTAGTCATGAAGAAGTGTGAAGATATTTGTTATAGTTGTGAATTCAAAAAGATTGACATGATGACTTGATCAAACCAAGTCATGTATTTTGACAAGGTATTGAATCTTCATGCATGAGTAAAGAGAGATTATGAGTTATATGAGTAGTCTATCATGTCCAAGGATAAGAGAAGTTCAAGTTCAGATTGGTGCATGCCAAAGGGAGAGCAAATGATTCATATACTTGAAATTATGTAATTATTATGAGCATCTTAAATAGTATTTGAATGAATACATGATATTGAGGAACGATTGTTGGCATGTTAAGGAAGAGACCCTTTGTCATTAATGTCAAAGGAGGAGAAAGATTAGAATGAAGAAGTTTAAGTGAATAAGAAGTCATTCTGAGGGTGTTATTTTATCAATGACAAATGAGGATATTGTTGAGCATAGTCATTGATGTTTGGTTATCATTGATGTCAAAAACAGCATATGGTTCTAGTGCATGAATGATAAAGAAGTTATATTTGATAGATTGGAGATATATGACATATTTATAGGTCTATAAAGATGAAGAAGAAGTTGTGAGGCATCCATAGATGTCTTGGTGAAGTTTTGGTATATCACTTGTTCATTTGGAAAGAGAAATATACATCTTCTAGATTAAGAGAAGCTAGATTGTCACTACACATCATGCAGATATGAATGAACCAACAGGTTTGTGTATTTATTGTAGGTACTCAAAAAGTTAACCAAGGTCAAAGGAATTCATGGAGATGTTGTCTATAGTGCCAAGAAGGTACCCTAAAGATTTGGAATCTTTAAGTTTTTTCTAATTCAAGTTATAAACCTTAAAATTTACTCTTACAGATTGTGATGTGCCAGAGATCAAGTTTAAGTACATTGAAATTTGATGTCACTAGTTAGTAGATCTAACAGTGAGCATTCATCATCTAAATTGGGATCCAACAACACATGTGAAGTCAAATTATCAAAGGTTCCTAAGATTAAATGTGCTTGTGTTAAGTGTCTCTATCTCATTGAGTTGATAGAAGATCAACAATTTGAAGGTATTTGTACATATATAGATCAATGGTGTGGGTTGAGTCAAAGAGTCAAATGTGCATAAGGCACATAGAGTTGTCAAGTGGCACCATCATAGGAGCTTGAATCAAAGATCAATAGTGAGAATTTCAAGATAAAGATTAGGCTAATCTCAAGGAGATCAACAGTGCATATTTTTCCAAAGTTACAAGGGAACACAAGATGAGATTAAAGTGCTTGATGTTTAATATTTGCTTAGTAATCGTTGAAATTTGAATATTCAAATTAATGAGGGAAACCTAATGTGAAATTTTTGAGCTATATCTTTTGATCCTAGATAAATTTTTGATGCAGTAAAAAAAATTATAAATCACTTTAAGGCACATCTATAGAATCTAGTTATAAGGTTTGAATGTTTGTATAGTCAAATTTATGTAGTTTAAAAGTTGTCTATTTGTTCATTCAAGGTGTTACTATGTATATATTTCTATTTGAGAAAATTGTACTTTAAGAGAAGAGTGTTTTGGTGGATGTATTTACATAAATATGTCATAAGGGTCATATCGAGTGGACCCATGTATTTTAAAGTGATTTAAATGTTCTTAATTTTCTTGATGAAGTTATCAATGGGTGAATAGGTATTCATGAGACCTATAAGGGCTATTAAGGCCTAATTAAAAGATGTGGCTACTTAAGTGTGATCCATAGATGCTATGGATGACCTATGACAATGTATTTGAGCTATGTATTATCATGATAGATGTCTTAAGGGTTACGGCAAGTCTTATGGCTAACAAAGAAGTTGATATTTATGAATACTATATAAATATTGGATACCAAAGAAATGGTTTCTAGACTTGATGCAAATGAATTGAGAGAGTAGAAGATAGAGACAAAGAAAAGAGATCAGAGGAAGTGTGCTTAGTAGATGGACTAAAGTAAATAATAGATTGAGGATGAGAAAAGAAGACTAGAAAAATACAAAAGAAATGTTTGGATGCATTGATTATATGAGCAAGTTTGAGTGTGTGTGATGATTTGATAGAGAGGTGTTAAAAATTATTTCTCTAATCAGATTGATCTACAATCAGAGTTTGGAGTTATTGATTTTATAAGGTGTTGTGTGGATGCTCAAAATCTATAACAAGTGGGTGATTTTTCATACTTAAGGGTGGGTACTCCTTGTGAATTGTGTCATGTCCCCTTTTTCATGCACATTGACAGTCTTGGTGATTAGCCTATTATGCGACCTTTGTAGGCTAATAGGATGGATAGAGGGTCATAATGGAGCTTGGCTTGACTTTGATTCACAGGATTTCTACATTTGATTTTCATTCAAGCTCTTTCAAACACATTTGGTCTGAGCTCCTACTTTTAGGGATATTTGATATGTAGCGGAGCGCCTTTATTTTGGTATGGTCATGTGCGGAATCACTCCCTGATTCACTAGCTTCGATCGGTTTGAGGATCCGACATGTATTGAGGGAGATATTAATATTTGATTGATTTAATCAAATATTAATTATTTAGCCTATTTTTAATTAGAAACCCTAATTCTAATTTAAGAAACCCTAATTAGGGCAAGCACATCTTTTTGAAGGTATAAGGGTTTCTCATGGAGGCCATTATTCATTATGCATAGATTATTGATTATTGAAAATTGAAGAAATTCTTCTGTGAAGACCGAGCCAAGGGTTCCAGGATTCCATTGCAGTGAAGAACGTTCCCTCTTCATTGTGTGTGATTTAGAGGCTGTGAGATATCAGCTGATTTATTGCCAAATTGAGAGATAGCTTCATCCAAAAGTTATCACAGAGATATAGATCTGAGAGATAGCTTCATCCAGAAGTTATCACAGAATTCCAGGGTTGAGAGATAACTTCACACAAAAGTTTATCACAGAGTTTTTTAGGTAATTTCTTTATTTAGTTTTGATCCAATAAGTTATATAGAGATAGATCTTGTGTTAGAATCTATATTCATGAGATCAGGTTGTTCAGCTATCAGGGGTTAAGAAGAGACAGGTTGGCAGCCGTACCAAGTCCATATAGGTCCATACAGATCCGCATCAGGCACTGACCTCAGCAGAGAAAGGGCTACAGTGACCGACATCGATCGACTGAAGACCGACGTCGGCAGAAAGCCGACCGACAGAGATCGACGTCGGCGAGATATCGACCGATGACGGCGCCTATGTGTCGACATAGAAAGGCCGAGACACTTCCAGATCCAGTTTTCATTGCCAAATTAGCAAAAGCCAGGGTTTTAAGACCAAGATTTTAATATTCTTTATTTTGTATAACAAAGACTCAATCGTGTAATCATCCAGAAGAACCAGTAATGAGATCTTTATTTGCTATTGAGAGATTATACTGTGATTTGTGTATGCTTATTTGAATCTATTCTGCAAGTTTGTATCCGTGATCAGAGCTTTATGAGTTTATATATTCCCTATTTGAAGGGGATATTACAGTGGTATCAGAGCTTGGGTCTTTGGTATCATAGTTTTGTGTCTTTCATATATCCCTATTTGAAGGGGATATCACAGTGGTATCAGAGCTAATGTCTTGCCATCGTGTTGGGTAGTTTGGGTATCAGTATGGCTTTAACAGGTGTCAAAGATTTGGAAGAAAGAGTGCACAATGAAAAGGAGAAGTTAGAACATCCATTACAGCAAGCAGATGACATTCTACAAACTCTGGAGGAGTTAGAAATTTATTTAAGCAAGGTTGAGCAGTCAAATTCTTATGAGATACAAACAGTGTTATCTCCAGCGTTTGATTCTTTGGTGAAGCCCCGATTATTGAGACATCATGATGAGGAGGTAAGACTTGCAATTCTCTCTTGTATTAGTGAAATCATGAGGATCATAGCTAGCTTTGATTTTAATGATGATCAGATTATGAGAGAGGTATTTCATACCATGGTAAGGAGCTTCGAAAAGTTGGATAACATTAGAGACCTTCATTTCTCTAAGAGGGCAAGATTACTTGAAATCTTTGCAAGGTATGGATTTGAAAACCTTATGATGTTAGTAGGTTGTATTGGTGACATTCGCAGGATGTTTAAAATATTTTGGACTATTTTAGATGATTTTCATTCCAGTGATGTATTAGCATCCATGCACTCTATCATGTTCACAATCTTGTTTGAGGAGGAGGATAAAATCTCTAAACTTTTGGCAGAAGATTTATGGTATGTCTAGACAAAAGGGAAAAATGTCTCACCTAGAGCTTGTATGTGGTTAAAGAGTTTAATTAATAGGCCTAAGGATCGTAGTGCTTTCCCTATGACATGCAGCCACTTGCATGATGAGTTTGACAGTTATGCTGATCTAATACAAGGAGATATTAACACATCTTCAGGTAATGATTTATCTGCATTATCTTCACAGGTAGGGGTACTTGAGGATGTTGTGGATGAGCTTTGTCTTCAGGTGAGTTCAGCACAGGTGTTAGACAGTGAGGATGAGCCTGATGCTTGCATTCAGAGTGTGGAGGTATACTCAGAGGTTAGTACATTGAGTATTGGTAATGAGTATGTTTTTGTAGCTGCTGATGAGGAGCATGTTGTTGAGGCTAACACATATATTCAGGACTTGGGAGTACCTGATTCTGAGGAGTTTGGGATACCAATGGAGTTGAATGTCCATATTGATTATTCTCATATAGATGATAGTGTGGTACAGTTGGTTGTGCCACCTTTACAGAGAGATCAGTTATGGGATGGATTGGCACCATCTCTTGCAGATGGAATTGGCAGTTGGAATTGTCCATTCTACTTGGATTATGATGTTTTGAGAGTGTGTTTCTCATGTGCTCTTGACTATGGTATTTGTAATCTTGGAGGTTGGAGTTTCATGCACCAGTTTGATTATGAGTCTTTCTTTGTTTTACTTCTGCTGATGTTGCAGGTACTTGCATTGATTCACAGCATTGTAGAGCATAACTACATTTGGGATCCAGGTGGATCGAGTAGTTCATTGTTCTGAGATTGCTTGGGGACAAGCAATTTCTGGAGGGGCGGATTGTCATGTCCCCTTTTTCATGGACATTGACAGTCTTGGTGATTAGCCTATTATGCGACCTTCGTAGGCTAATAGGATGGATAGAGGGTCATAATGGAGCTTGGCTTGACTTTGATTCACAGGATTTCTACATTTGATTTTCATTCGGGCTCTTTCAGACACATTTGGTCTGAGCTCCTACTTTTTAGGGATATTTGATATGTAGCGGAGCACCTTTATTTTGGTATGGTCATGTGCAGAATCACTCCCTGATTCACTAGCTTCGATCGGTTCGAGGATCCGACATGTATTGAGGGAGATATTAATATTTGATTGATTTAATCAAATATTAATTATTTAGCCTATTTTTAATTAGAAACCCTAATTCTAATTTAAGAAACCCTAATTAGGGTAAGCACATCTTTTTGAAGGTATAAGGGTTTCTCATGGAGGTCATTATTCATTATGCATAGATTATTGATTATTGAAAATTGAAGAAATTCTTCTTTGAAGACTGAGCCAAGGGTTCCAGGATTCCATTGCAGTGAAGAACGTTCCCTCTTCATTGTGTGTGATTTAGAGGCTGTGAGATATCAGCTGATTTATTGCCAAATTGAGAGATAGCTTCATCCAGAAGTTATCATAGAGATACAGATCTGAGAGATAGCTTCATCCAAAAGTTATCACAGAATTCCAGGGTTGAGAGATAACTTCACATAGAAGTTTATCACAGAGTTTTACAGGTAATTTCTTTATTTAGTTTTGATCCAATAAGTTATACAGAAATAGATCTTGTGTTAGAATCTATATTCGTGAGATCAGGTTGTTTAGCTATCAGGGGTTAAGAAGAGACAAGTTGGCAGCCATACCAAGTCCGTACAGGTCTGTACAGATCCGCATCAGGCACCAACCTCGACAGAGAAAGGTCTACAGTGACCGACATCGGTCGACTGAAGACCGACGTCGGTAGAAAGCCGACCGATAGAGACCGACGTCTGTGAGATATCGACCGACGACGGCGCCTGTGTGTCAACACAGAAAGGCCGAGACACTTCCAGATCCAGTTTTCATTGCCAGATTAGCAAAAGCCAGGGTTTTAAGACCAGGATTTTAATATTCTTTATTTTGTATAACAAAGACTCAATCGTGTAATCGTCCAGAAGAACCAGTAATGAGATCTTTATTTGCTATTGAGAGATTATACTGTGATTTGTGTATGCTTATTTGAATCTATTTTGCAAGTTTGTATCCGTGATCAGAGCTTTATGAGTTTATATATTCCCTATTTGAAGGGGATATTACAGTGGTATCAGAGCTTGGGTCTTTGGTATCATAGTTTTGTGTCTTTCATATATCCCTATTTGAAGGGGATATCACAAATTGGGTGCTTCACTAAAATGTCTCATGTTTATGATCATGTTATAGGACAAGTAGCCCATGTGTTTACAGGATTGAGAGTGTGTTTTATTTTCAAAGAGGCTTTCCCATGTAAAACTTGTGTTATGTGTGTGATCTTGCATCATCTTTATTATTCATGGTTATGAAAATCTTGTATATGAATGCTTGTGGTCATTGATTAAGAGTTTGAAAGGATTATAATTGAAGTTTGAAATATCTTGCATCACTGATTCACCCCCCACCTCTCAGTGATTATACCTCTAATAGATCCATGTTTACATACCCTATTTCATTAACACCTACTTTTAATTATTCAACATCATATATATTTTATCCAATGTACATTAATTCAATGTTTATTCCCCCTATTATCCAAATAATAATTCCTAAGATTCCTTCCATTCATCCTCTGAATTTGATGGGAGAACCTAGTTTACCCATGGCACTATGACACCTACTATACCAAGTGAACCAATTGGTGTTCCACATATTCAATATATTTATATTTTTTCAATCTCACTAGATGCCACTTTTTTTACACTATCCTCAATTAATGTTCCATTGAATTTGCCTCTAATAAATACTATAGTGGAATCAATTGTGTTTTCCCTAAATTTTTAATTTTAATTCACTATCAATATTTTCATTCACTATGATACCTAGCTTCATAGTGTCATTTCTCCATTAATTCACATGATAAAGAAATAAATAATTTCATATTTGACATGATTTATGACCATCCCATGGCATAGGTTCCCATAATCATACTTATTTCACTTCCACCCATACCTAGGCCCATTTCTAACTCATTACCACAATCTATTCCCTTTCCATCCATTCCAAAAAATGTGCCAACACATTCCACTTCCATGACCACTATTAAACAATGGAAAATTATTAAAGGTGAATGGATTGATGATTTACAAGTGGCTAGATCCCAATGGATTCAGGTGATATATCATGGAGATCTTAAGGTTAATAAAATATTTGAAGAATCCATAGGTAATATGAAAAAGTTAACCATTCAAAAGTTCATTTAAATAGAAGTCCTCTATTATTTCATATTGAATAAGAGTTTTATTATTTTATAATTAAAATAAAGACAAGAATATTTAAAAGTGTAGAGGAAATTTTAAAATATCATGAATCAATAGTGAGAGACAATTATCAAATAACTGTGTAAGTCGTTAGAGGGATGATAGAAAATATGAAGATTCTTGAAAATAATACTAAAACTAATTCTTAGGTGATAGGTTATGTATAATTGACGATGATTTTAATTATTTTATGGATTCATTTTCATTAATTTATATTTTCAAAGTCATAATTATAAATTATGGGCTAAAGTAATGGGTACACCAGTATTTAGCTACAATTATGTAGATTGAAAATAAACTAAGGAGCATGTCTATGGTAGTCAAAAGTAACCTTCTCCCTTACCTTAAGTTCATGATATTTTTTGATGTGATTATTTCCCAATCATTCACTATGCACATTAAACCATCCTTGAAGATTGGCTGACATGTGGACACTATATTAGTGCTTATTGATGAGTACAAAATAAAGATATTGGCCTATTTTTGGGAACTAATATAAATGACATTGCTCACCCAGGAATAAAAAATCATCACTACTATAGAATTTTAGTCACATATTAATAATTTTAGTAGCATTCACATGTAATATTTCCAAGGCTAACAAGGAGGGAGCTTGGCAAGTTTTCTAATTTTTAACACATGCTATAGAAAGCATTGAAAATTTTAATGCAGTCAAATTAAAAACACCCATATAAAACCATTCATTATTTGTAGATCAAGGATATAATATATTTCATAGACCTATCATTGACATGGATATAATTGATTGTGATTAGTGATTGATTTCCCAATATATTGAAGCCCAAGATGGACATAATTGTTTAGCTAGTTCTAAATCATGATGACTTATAAGGAGTAGAGAATATTCTCAAATAATGTGTCATATAATATTTGAGGCATATTCTATATTATCATATGGCTTTAGTTTATATTAGTTTTTAATTATGTTATGGGGGCTTTTCTTGATTCTGATATATTTTTGTCTCTATATTATCATAGGGATTTAGTTTATATTGGTTTTTAATTATGTTATGGGGGATTTTCTTGATTCTGATATATTTTTGTTTTTTGTGATGGGGTGGTTTCCCATATTCTATATGTTCCTTTGTTGTAAATTTATGAGGAAGATTTTAATTTATAAAATATCGACTTCAAAACATATTGGGATGTTTTTGAGTTCCCATGTGTTTATTCTTTCTCAAGTTCCATTAGTTTTATTGTATATATTTGATATTATTGTGATCACTATATGAATTTCAATTTCTTGTCTAAATTATGCCAATTTAAGTGATTAGACAATTTTACAATCTTTCATAGTTAACTATTTTTTGATTTGATTATTATTGATGCATGTGTTTTTATCTATAAATTTCCCATAGTAATATATCTCATATAAGTAATATTATGTAAATAGAATTTGAAAATAACTATCCCTTAGACTCCTTGCCATGTTTATTTTAGGTTGAGTGCATGCCAAACTAGGTAGACATAGGTGAAATTTCAAATGAGTTCATAATGTGATCATCCTAAGAGAAATATATCTTAATGAAATTTGGATAATTTTTTTTTTGATAATAGACCCTCATTTTTAAATTTTATTTCATTAGAATCACCATATATTTAAGTGTATAATTGATTATACATATTTTTTCAATATTAACAACATATGAGGTGAAGTGGGTTTGAAATTAATAAAAATCTAGGTGTGGTAACATTCACATGGTTTCTAAACTATTCTAAGAAAACTACACATGAGAGTCCAATACTACAACTCATGCCCTAGATTACCTTTGGTAATACTAAAATAAGAGGATTTAATCTCAAAATTTGTGGTGTGCCTAAACCCTTAATAAATAGAGATATGGTGCTATAAGGAGGGCATAAACCTATAAACACAATATAAATTAACCTATGGTCTATCTTATTGCTAAAATTTTCACACCCCTCCTCTACACTTAAAATATATTGTTATATGTATAAATATTTCATCAACAGAGAGTTGGTTTAAGAAGGAGTGCTTGAGCCTCCAAAAAATATTGAAACATAGACATAATAAGGTTATTTTCAAATTTTGAGACAATATGGACTTCTCATTGGATCACACTAGGTTTAAATATGAGTCATGTTGCCAACTATTCCAACCTTTAGAACAACATTAAAGACCCAAAAGACCCAAAATCTATAGGACAAAACCTAGTCAACTAACTAATTTTAATCTAAATCTATCTAGAACAATGTATTATCTATTAGGATTAACCATCAATATCTCTAGAGATGTCCATTATTTCGCAATATATCCCAAAATATACCTTATCTAATTCACACCTAATAGGGGGCATACTGTTGAAGAGCACATAACATCATTCAAGTATACCTTGATAATTATAAATTTGAAACACAATGGGATAGCATGTATACTTTTCTAATTTACTCTATAGGATCTCATGCATGATTAGTTTTCAATCTCCCTAAGAACTCAATTATTAGTTGGATTCAATTCAATAATACATTTTTAGCTCAGTTTTGATAAGTTACTAAACATAGTGTGTTATACCATAAATTTTTTATCATTCAGAGATAACCGCATGATCCCATTAAATAATTCAACATATAATTTCAAAATATTAATTTCATTACAACATTGTACATGTCTAATTATCCATTCGCACTCAAAATGTATAAAAGTTATTTAGATCATCTTATAATTATATTCACACACACACACACACACACACACACACACACACACACACACACACACACACACACACACACACACACACAGAGACACACACACACACACACACACACACACACACACACACACACACACACATCTCCCCTCATCATATATTTTTATTACGTATATTTAATATATTAAGGTGGAATGAAACATGAACCCATAGGAAAAAATTATTATATCCATTCCAAATGTCAACCCAAACTTCTATATTGAATCCCATTCCAAATTCTAATCAAATTGTTCCATTACCAAATCTTGTTCCAATCATAAATCACTTATCATTTAGAAAATTTGGAATTGAATCAACCATAATATTTTATTGATCAACCAAGAATAGATATGATTATACAGAATCAAATCCAATTTCTAGTTCTTATATTAATAATGTTCAAACTTCACCATAGTATTCTATGAAAAAATGAATTAGATACAATACAAAAGATGGTTCAAAATCTTAAAAAAATTCTTAGGCCTTTAAAAGAAGGATCTAGACTCTAGTGGAGAATATTCAAACTGAAATTTCATATACTAAAGATATAATTGGTCATTTAACCACCCAAACAATAATCCTGAACTGTCACTGAAAAACTATTTGAGATTAACATTTATGAGCTTTATTTTTCTAGTTGGTGCAAGGTACAAAACATTTCTCGACATGGATAATTAGATTATATTGATTTATATAATGTATTTTACATATTACAAAAGGAATTGGGATGGTATGAAGTGGTTCTAAAGCACCAAAATATGACCAACACATATGAATCCCCTCATACATCTAATTCCCATCCTTTTATTTTCCAAGTTAAGAGGATAAAGAACTAGAGGACAAAATTGATGTAATTAATACTTTTCATCATTATCACAATAATAATTACACATTAGGTATTAAGACACAAAAATAACCTCTGACAAGTTTCACTCTACTCAATAATAGGACACTGACTAATTTAAAATTAAATAAAGATTCTTTGACTCCAAAAGGTAATGACCAATGTCCCACTATAGACATGAAGCTTGCATTTAGTAAATTGGCCATAATATAGTTGATAAAATTAATAAAATAAAATAAA
This sequence comes from Torreya grandis, assembly GCA_037957365.1. Classification (NCBI taxonomy): domain Eukaryota; kingdom Viridiplantae; phylum Streptophyta; class Pinopsida; order Cupressales; family Taxaceae; genus Torreya; species Torreya grandis. The sequence continues at coordinate 1,234,191 of JARHVA010000323.1, forward strand.
TCATCATATTGCATGAGCTATCCCAAATTACAAAACAATTTTACTTACTCCTAAATTCATTGACTGAGAAACCAACTCAATAAAAATAAAAAATGGCACATGAAAATGTAGTGATTCATAAGATTAAGTTTAAAGTTCCTTCTTTCATTATCATTTTTAGAATATTAGGAATAAATTAAATATTTTTTAGTTGATTATGGAGCCTCATACAATGTCATGCTAGTAGGGATTTGTAAAATTTAGGTTTGACCCTAATCAAGTTTGACATGATTATTTTCTAGATAGATAATTATGAATTAAATGTAATTATGGATTCATCAAATTTACACATGTAGTTACCATCTAAACTTATAATACAAACCTTCATATACATATAAGTAGTATAGATACCTGAGGCATATATAATGTTATTAAGTCAAGATTGGTCCAACACATTTATGGTTATATGGCTATAAGATTTTCCCATTTTTGGATTCCACAGAGAGGAGTAGCTAATAAAATTTGAGTAGATAGAGAGAAAAATAGATAGAGTCAAAATAACCTTCATAACTACGTTGGGAACATTTTCTTATAAGAAAATGAATTTTGGCTTAATCAAAGTAGGATCCACCTTACAAATAGATATGAATTTATCCTTTTAAGGTTTATTTTAAAATTCATAAAAAATTACCTATATGACTTAACCATTTTATCTAAACATGGGTCAGACCAAATACTCATCTATGAAAAGTATTCAAGAGATGTAGAAGGTATGTCATCTCCTTGACCCCAAAAAAGAGTATCTTTGGTGTTACTAAAGGTAAGCTTTTGGGTCATATCATAACAAGAAAAGGTGTTGTTATTGACTTAGAGAGAGAGAAAACTCCATTTTATAATAGTAAAATTAAACTAAAATTGTTCTTTGGAAAGATAAATTTTGTATGCATGTTCATTTGTAGTTTTACTATGATTATTAGACCCCTTACATGTTTAAACATGATTCATGGAAATAATGGACACTTCAAACCAAATCAACATTCCAATATATTAAAAATGTCATTATCCAAGCCCCAATTTTGATTAGTCCTAATTTTGCAAAAGATTTATATCTCTATTCCTTTTCCACTTAGAATTTTAAAGTAGTCATGTTCACATAAAAGGCTAATTATGAATAAAATCCTATTGATTCCATGAGCATAAACCTAAAGGATGTATAATTTAAGTATTATGTCTTGGACAATCATGTTTACACCTTAGTAAAAGTTGTAAAAGAAGTTAAAACACTACATTCTCTACAACAAGGTCCATGCTATTATACTGAATCCCACTTTGAAACTTATATTTGGAAATATGGAGACAAGTGGATGGATAAATTAAAAGAGTATGACATAAATATTAGTCCAAAAATATTGTTAAAGGTCAAGGTCTCACTAAAATTAACCCAAAGACACACTAGTATAAATAAATCAAAACCATAATGTGTCTGATAAGTGATATGATCACATCATTAATTATATTTTGTGTGGAGAATTTCCTCCACAACTTAATAGGTAATAGATAATATTTTTAAAATTAAAACCATCTCATTATATATTAAATAATTTAATCTTGTACCATAAAAACTATGAAGGGATCTACCTCAGATCTACATGATCGAGATAAAATATGATGAAATCATAAATATTTTTCAAAACATAAGAAATCATGAACCTTTTGGTAACATAAAGACACATAAAATACTAATAACTTGGTAATATAAATTTAAAAACTTCAAATATTTTCATGACCATGTCATAACTTTCCATCAATGTAAGATATTCACAAAAATAGAAATGCATGTAATTATGTATTTGAAATAAGTAATTAAAAATAGGTCATTCACCCAATGGGGGATTTATTTCATTGGTTTCATAAATCCCAACTATATTAATGGATAAAAATTCATGCTCACATATATGGATTATTCCATAGGTAGATCGAGGCAATAACAAAAATGAACAACACAAATAAAGAGGTTATCAGTCTTCTTGAATATAATAATGTCACAATGTTTGGTATGCCTATTTATCTTGTTTTTATAATAGACATGCATTCTAGTCAACAAATTTTAATAAATGGGATTATGATAATAATATTTTATTGAAATTATCTTAAACCTATTATTGACAATGGAATGGAATTGTTGAATCCACAAATAAGAACCTCATTGATGTTATAAAAAAGTCTTCTGCAAATAAATGAAGGAATTGTCATTTGCTATTAAAATATGCTCTTTAGGATGATATAACAAGACATAAACAAGATCTAAAGACATATCCATTTATCTGTGTATAGAAAATAACTAGAATTTTCCATTATTCTAAATATTATCGCTTACCAATTCATGTAAGAATACATGGGAGAAGATGAGAGTGTAAAATCAAGACCATTGAAAATTATTCAAATGGAAGATGCATGGTATTAAGCAATGAAATATTTTAGTAGACATACATATATAGTAAAGAGGTGGTTTGATAAAAGATCATAGATAAATATTTTCATAGTTTATTACTTGGTCCTACTATAGAATAAAGGACATGTAAAAAGAGGCCAAAGTTATAAAATAGACCCTTTTTGGATCACTTTGTACTAGATTTTAGAGATTTTATGAAAAAATACATTTAGATTGAAATACTTGTAGGCAAAATATTTATTACTACCATTGAATGGGAAATACCTAAAGCACTACTACTCAATTTTTCCAAGTTAATCAATATCATATTGACTATAAGTTTTACTTTAAGAGTATGTTAAGATTGGAATAAAATTAGATTAATTTCATTTTAGTGTGTGTTCTTTCAGTTTTATATTTTGTTTTTCTAGTTTAGGATTAGATTTATATTTTATGATTTCATATATTAGTTTTGATTTCATTAGTGTTATATCAATAAGTGTTTTGGAGGACACATGAATAAAAAATGAAAATTATTTTTTTCATCATCCATAAACTTGTCATTGGATGCATTCATATTCCCCTAAAATCAAAACATTGAGACACATAATTTCAAATTGGATAAAAATCATTTGAATTCATTGACAAGGTGTAATGGATTCAATAAGGTTGATTAAATTTTGTAAACTCATTAACATCATGATTAATTATTTTATATTTTGATTAGAAACTTGAATCTTTGCTTTAAAATTATCATATAAATTAATAATTGTTTTTTCATCTAAGAAGGGTCATCATTGCACATTGAACATATCAATTTTATATTGAGGTATATGGACAACAATGAAAAAACCATTCAAATCTACATCAGTTCCTAATAAAATTAATAGTTATCTTTCAAAAGGGTAATTTAAACAATCTCCAACAAGGTTGTGGATGTTTGGTTGATAATGGAATAAGGCCCAAAGTGAAGACAAAGGTGTGAATTTTGGGGATATGGGTGCCTAATTATTAGAAAATTAATTCAAAATCCTTCACCTTTTTTGATAAAAAAAAAAAAAAAAAAACTGAATGAATAACAATATAAAAATACCCTTTTAAAACATTTGAGTCATGGTGAGAATATATGAGCTAAAAAAATTTCAAGGATGAGCCATTATACACACATGTATGACTCCTTTTATATGTTTTTTTAGACTCTTTGTATATGTTAAAGCCTAGTATATTATATGATAAGTCTTAAGTTAAGTTTCAATCTCCTTTTAAAAGTAGAATTTTATTTCATGGTTTGTTGGTGCTTTTCAAAATAAAACCAAAAATTCTAAATAATAAACACAAGGAAGTGTTTTCCCCATCAAGTTTCTATATTTTAAGATTAACACAACCGATTATATTAAAAAATTGATAATCTCTATATTATTTAAAATCCATAATTTGAAATTTATTAAGTTAATTAAATAATGGCATTTTAAATATCATTTTATTAAGTTTGAATAAACTGTAGCTAGTATATTTTAATAAGTTCACACTTCATTAATTATAGTATTTTCTAATGATTAAAATGTTTTAAGTGTGTAGCATAGGTGGCATAAACATTTTATCTATTTAAGTTATCAACCCATAGAATATAAATTTATCAAAAATGCATTGAGACCCTTTCAAATTTTTTAATTAACACTGCATATTAGTACCTTTAAATTATCTTTAATTTATTCTTGATATTAACTTGTGTTTTTATTACCAATAAATTTTATTCATATTTAGAAAACACTAGGAGATTAGGATAAACTATTAGTTCCACCTATCACATATGGATTTTTCCATAACCCCATGCTATACAGAACTAATTCTAACACCCTAGGAGCATGAGCATTCAAACAATACCATGTGGCACAAATAGATTTCCTATGACACCATCTAGCATAGAAAGGATCATAACACCCAGTGAACCTGATAAATTATGTATTTATTGCCTATTATTCTCCCTTGAACTCAAATATTATTAACACTCTACTACCTATGACATAATATGGTACCTAGATCCAATATTTGAATGTCGTGCATCACAAACTTGTCAGTTATGGGAGGCATATTATGAAAGATAGATATAAGTGGAAGATGCATGGAAATATCCCAAAAACTATGGAAAAACTCTACTTTAAAGGATGGTATATATCACCCTATAGTTCATATTTAATATACAAGAGCCAACTTCCCACTTCAATAGAATTTGGGACTTTATGACCTTCAAGACAGAGACATGTGAATGGATGAGATCTCATCAAAGCATAAATTATTTAATAAAAGGATTTAAATCAATTCATAATGTGAAAAAATAGTTAACAAGGTCATGAAGAGTAAATTTATTAATTAATGCACATGATTGATGTAATAATAACCATCATTTGTATTTAAGCTACAAATTCAAAAGGTTAATACATATAAGCATGAAGTTTTACAAAACATAGTCCCCCATTTTTTTCTCATAAATATAAGTGTAAGTTCATTCCATAATTACTCAAGTCAATTCAATATAGTTCAATGAGCTCAAGTATTATTCATGGTTGCGTCACCTTCATCTTTGGGACCTACTCAAGAATTTAGAGTTATTAATTTTATCGTAGGAACATAAGATATATAAATTATAAGTCTATAAAAAATAATGGAGGCCCAAGAACTCATAGGATTTCACAAGCCTACATTGAATCATGATAAGTTCCTATATGTTGATTAGTTATATAATTTTTTATGACTTTAGAGTGTTATAAAGACTTAATATAATCCTCACATGGAAGGTTTAGGATATCTCTAATATATATCCTTACCTTTGAGAAATAATATCATCTATTAGACCCCACTATTGTATACGATCAAGAGGTTTCCCAATGGTGGTTAGATACACATGATCTCACATATGTCTTTAGGGATTTAATTGAGAACATAGAAAATTGAATAAATATAAGTGATGTGGACTAATACACCATAATATTATTGAGATAAGGTGTTTGAATAGTCACATTATTAAAGAATAGATTATCTAGAGCTTATGACATCCTAACTTTAAACAAATTCTGGTTTCTATCACTTGCAATGATCATTGATGATAATTAATTACTCACTTTAGGGGAAATAATTTATTATAATCTAAAATAAGAGGAAATTATAATGAGGAATGGAGGCAATTTTTATATGATGTCATGTTTGGTAGATACATTCTTTGCAACTATGCCTTTTGGGCATCTAAATTTTCCTCAGTAAATACCTTCCTTCCCTCCAATTAATTTGTATTATGATATGTTGTATGATCAATATAGGGGTCACATACAATAAATTTGTGATGGTTTATATCCCCCATACCACATAGATATTAATGAGTGAATTATGCATAAATTATTAGAGGTTACAAAAGTTTCCATTCTACAGATAAGTGCATATTGATGTCGTGAAGATTTCATAGTCATAATATTTGAGGGAGTTATGGTTACACCATTAAAAATAACTTATCATGTACATGATACATTCACTCAATAGGAAATTTATTTTCAATTTCTTGAATTAATGGATATATTTTACAATAACTAACAATAAAATACCTATTCTTATTTACCTCTTTAGATTGGCAACAAGAAATCCAAGATTTTCATTTAATATAGTATTTTGAAACATAGATCATAATTTAACCTACAACACCATAAATCTATGAAATCAAAACCTTGTATAAATGTGAGCATGCATGTACACATTCTGAGATCTATGTTGAATGGAACATACAACTATGATCCCGATGATGATGATAAATTCTATTGAAATATATTAAATGATTTAGATGTCTCTGTTTAAAGTAGTTGGATAGATTAGACCCTAGGATCAAGGACCTTAATCACAATAATTATTGGAGGAGAGACTAAATTCTAATTTTATATGATATGAGATACAAAATATAGAATCCAAGTTAAAGAGTAAGATATTACAAATATTTCCTCCTACTTCATCTCCATCATCATTGGAGGCCACCACCACTAGTTATATAAGGGGATATCTATTTACATCCCATGTTTCATAAAACCTAATCCTACTTCTCCACCACCATTTATTTTATCTCCAATCAAAGTTTGTTTAGTGGCTAGTCCGTATGTATCCCTAAAACAATTCCTGTGAGGCCATTCTTTTATCCTTCTAACTTTATTAGACCACTCATTTCTACCCATGGTACTATGAGACTTGATATCCCAAGTGCACCAATTGGAGGCCTACCTATTCAAAAAAATGATATTAGGTCAAATTTACTAGATGTAATTTATTTTATACCCTCCTGAATTGATGTCCCAATAAATTTTAATCCATTAAGTACTATAATGGAATAAATTGTGTTTGTGCCCATAATTTTCAATTTCAATTCATGATTAATATGTTCATTCACTATGCTAATTAACTTCCATGGTGTTATTTCTTCATCCATTAAAATAATTATTAAAGATTAATAAACATATTAACACCCTTTATGACCATTCCATGTCATAGGTTCCCATTAGAATCCTTTATTCACTTCCACCCATCTCTAGGTCCATTTACACCTCATTACCACAATCTGATCTCACTTCATAAATTACAAAAAATGTGCCAACATGTTACACTTACATTGGAACTACTCAACAAGTGAAAATTACTCAAGTTGATTGGATTGATGAGTTAAAAATAGTTTAGTCCTAATGGCTTGAGATGATATATCATGGCGATACTAAGGTCAAGATAAAAATGGAAGAATCTATAAGTAAAATGAAAAGGTTAACCACAAAGAAATTCACTTGGTATGGGATTTATGTACTATTTCATAATGAATAAAAACTATTTTCCTTTAAAAATAAGATAAATAAAAAAAACATCTTGGTGTCAAAGAAATTATAAAATATATTAAATTATTTTTGAGATCTAATTAGCAGATGACTATGCAAGTTGTTAGATGAATGGAAAAAAAATGAATATTCTTTAAAATTAGAATAAAACTAATTTCCTAGGTGATATGGTAGGTATAATTGAAGAAACTTTGAATTATTTGATGAATTCATTAACTAAATGTTTTGAATTCAAAATGATAAGTGATGTGCTAAATCAAATGGTAAAATAATATTTGGTTAGAATTTTGTAGATTGACAACAAACTAAGGAACATCATTGTGGTGCTCAAAATGAACCTTGTCCCTCATCCCAAGGCCATGATTTTTTTTGATGTGAGTCTATGTTAATAATTTTATATACACATGAAAGCATGTGTAGAGAATTAGCTAAGACATATGGATGTTATATTGGTGCCTATTGATGAGTGAAAAAGAATCATATTTGCATGATTTTGGGAAGCCAATACAAATGTAATTTTTCACTAAAGACAATAATATCATTACTATTTTAGAATTTAAGTCATATTTGAATACTTTTAATGTAAAATTTAGATGTAATATGTTCAAGACTAACAACAAGAAAGCTTACTAAGTTTTCAACCTTGTAACATAAGATACAAAAATCAATTAAAAGGTTAATGCAGTCTAAGTGAATTTTAAAATTACTTTGTATAATCATGTAGTGCTCATATATCAAGGAGAGATGTTATTTTAAAGACCTATCATTGACATGGAAATGATTTATCATGACTTGAATTTTATTTCCTAGGCTCTCTAAGCACAAGAAGGCTAGAATTAGTTAGTTGGTTCTATCTCATGTTGAATTATGAGTTGAGACTAATCTTAAATCATGTTTTAGAGAATATTCTAGGAATGTTTTATGTTATCTTAGTGATTTAGTTGATAATGGATTATAATTATATCATGGGATCTTTTCTTGATTCTATAAAACTTGTCTTTTGAGATGGGATAGTTTCCCATATTCTAGATATTCTTTTGTTGTAAAATTTTGAGGAATATTGTAATTAAGACAATAAAAACTTTGAAATTACTTGGAATGTTTTTGATTTATATTATGTTTTTGAGTTATATTTTGTTATCTTAGTGATTTACGTTATAGTGGATTTTAATTATATTATGGGATCTTTTCTTGATTCTAGAAAACTTGTCTTTTGAGATGGGATAGTTCCCATATTTTGTATATTATTTTGTTGTAAAATTTTGAAGAATATTGTAATTAAGATAATAAAAACTTTAAAATTACTTGGAATGTTTTTGAGTTGTATTGTGTTTATGCTTTCTCAAGTTCTAGTATTTTTATTATATATGTTTGAGATTATTGTGACTATTGTATGAATTTCAATTTATCATGTAGATCAAGTCAATTTAAGTGATTGGCTAATTTTACTAGTTTCATAGTTATTTATAGTTTAATCTAATTAATATGGAGGAATGTGTTTTTATTTAGTAATTTACTATAATAAGTTATCTCATATAATCAATTTTATGGAAATGGGATTTGTAAATAATTATACCTCATACTCCTTACCATCTTTGTTTGAGTTTATGCTACACTAGGTATACATTGGTGAAATTGCAAATGAACTTGAAAAGTGATCTTCCTAAGTGAAAGATATTTAAATGAAATCTAAAAAACCTCATTGTTTGACCTAATCTACCCTCATTTTTAAATTTTATTTCATAAAATTCACCCTTAATTTAGACATATAATTATGAGTATGAATATTTTTCTAATATTGATAACATTTGATGTGAAGTGGATTTGAATGCATGAAATATCTCTCTAGGTCTTATAACATTCATATTGTTTTTGAGAAATAAACTAAATACTATAAATTTTGCCTTGAATTACCTTTGATAATCCTAAAATGAGAAGGTTTTAACCCCCATCATTTGTGGTATGCCTACAACCTTCATCAATAAAGGGATGGCACTAGAAGAAGGGTGTGAACCTCTGAACATGATATGAATTAACATGTGGTATCTATTTTGGTTAATATTTTCATCCCCCATTATTTTATACTTAAAAAATATTTTTATGTGCATAAATCACACATCAATATATGTATAACATAAGGAGGAGGGCCCGCACCTCTGAAAAATAATGAAATTAGACATAATAAGGTTATTTTCAAATCTTGAGACAATATGATTTATTATTACATCATATTATTCTAAATCCAATTCAAGTCTCGTATTATTGAAAAAATTATAATCACATCAAAGACCAAAAATATTTAGGACTCAACCTATTTCACCGATGAATTTAAATCCAAATATATCTAGACCAATGGCATAGCTAGCAAGATCAACCTTCATAATGACTAGAATTTTCCATGATTTACACAAAAATCCTAAAATATACGTTCTTTTTTTCACTCATAATGGTAGGAATAATTCTAAAGATCACATAACATCATTCAAGTCTACCTTGATACTTATAAATATGGAACACAAGAACATATCATGTAGAATTTCCCATTTACTCTACAAGATGTTGTGTATGAATGGTTTTTAAATATCCATAATAACTTGATTACTTATTAGAATAAATTTAAAGATATTTTAGCCCATTTTAGATATGTTAATTTTCCTAGTGTGTTATAATATATATTTAATAACATGTGGAGATAACTTAATAAGTTCAATATTTCTTTTGACCAAAAATTTCAAAAGATGTATAGTCAAGTTATAGTTCTATATAATCATGATGCCCCGCTATAAATAAAAATTTATAAAAGTTACCTTTATACTTTGATAATAGTATTAATGTATATACATACCCTCATCATATATTTTTATTTAGCATATATTAAACCTATCAATGGGGATTAAATTTTGTATATGTAAGGACAAATTCTTACAGTCATTCTAAATGTCAACCCAAACCATAAAGAATTGAATCCCATTACAAATGTTAATCTAAATGCTCTAGTGAAAAATATTGTTCTAATCATAAATAAATTACCATTGATAAATGTAGCACCAAATAAACATTACATTTCTTAAATCATATATATATGAATTTACATAATCCAAGATCTAGTTCCTTCTATTGACAATGTTCAAACTACATCACAAGATTATATTAAAAATGAATGAGAATAAACATAGTGAATGGTTATAAAGATTATAAATGACTTACTAGGACTCTATAAGTATGTTATAAATGATGGTGCATAAATTTAAAACCAAAATTTCACATATCAAACAAATAACTAGGCATTCAAAAACCTATCTAATAATCTTGAGCCATCATTGAACAAACTAAACAAGATTGTGAGCTTTATTTTCCCAATTGGTGCATGGTACACAACACAAATAAACATGGATAGTTAAAATATGTTGAGTTATTTAGTTCCTTTTACATATTAAAAAATAATTGGAAGGGTATGATATGGTCCCAAACCACCAGAATATAACCAACACATTAATCCCCTAGTACATCTAAATCCACTAGTACCACCATGATGCTTAAACCTTTTATTTCCCTAGTCCAAAAGATAATGAACCAAAGGATAACATGGATGATATTCATGATTTTAAGATATATCATAGGAATAATTATGCATCAAGGAGAAAGACATAACAATAGCTTCTCACAATGTCCATTTCATCGAGTAATAATGCCACCCTTTGATATAAAAACAAATAATGGTCCTCTACTTCTAAAACGTAATGAATATGACCCACCACATACACGTAGATTTTATTTATTAAAGGTGGATATAATATATTTTAGGATATTATTAAAATAAAAATAATCTCCATGTTACACAAGTTATCCTAAAGTATAGAATAACATGACTTGCTCCTAATTTTTTGACTAATAAATCAATGTAAAATAAATAGAAAATAGAACCTAAAAATTGTTGAACATTGTCATTGATTGAGGTGATTATTGAGTTGTTGGTATAAGTGTCATAATTTATGTCAATGTAATATCGTTAATGTCAAAGTTTTATGTCAAAGGTTCTTTTGAAGGTGCATTGCCAAGTAAGCCTTGAGGTATGTGTATGATGAGTTCTGTTGCTAGCATAGTCAATGTTGTTGCTATATAAAAGTAGTGATGAGAGAGTATTATTTGAATAATGTTATGATATCATTGAGAATTAGCATGAGTGAGTAAATGTTAGTATGTCAAGTGTATAATATCTTGAAAAAATTTGTCTAGACCTTGTGAGAAGGTATGTGCATGTAGCATGATGAAATGAGTGACTTATGAAGAAGAAGTTCTATGCTTGAAGATATATATAAGTAGTTATGAAGATACTCTAAATAAGATAATAAGATACTTAGTGAAGCTATGAAGAATAATTGATAGTGTGCGAGCATAAGAGAGGTTATTTAAGTTTGTACATGAGTTTTTGAGGGTCTTGGAAATGATTAAAAGGTCAGCTCCAAAGATCTATATGTGTAGCTTTGAAGATGCTTGAAGATCCTTAGTCAAGCTTTGAAGATCTATACAAAGCTCTAAAGATGATATTTTGAATTTTGAAGAGTATTGAGTGTATGAGGTTGCTTGAGCATACACAAGAGGCATTAGAACATAGGAGAGTTTCAAGGTGAAGTCTATAGGTTGGCTAAAAGGTCATATTTAAGGCCTAATGAGATTTGTAATTCAAGGCCTATAAAGCAAAAGAGAGATGGTGGCCAAATGAAGTATCTAGATCAATTTCCATGACTGGGTAAGCTAGTTATCATTGATATAGATGAGTTAAGTTTTTATATCATGTGAATGAATTTTTAGGTCATGGTTTGTAAGAAAAGGCTTGAAAGGTGTTTTGAGGTTTCTCGAGTGCACATAATGGAGAGTTGTCTACTTGAGAAGGTTTTTCAAGTGATCATTGGAACATGTATCATCTAAATTATAAAATAATATATTAATGTTAGATAAGGAAGGTTACTATCTCAAATTTCTAAGCATTAGTTTTTGAAAAGAGGAGATAATCTTTATGAATGATCGTTAAGACTAGAAGATGGTATAAACCCTCAAAGAACACTAACAATGACCTAATGTTGAATATATTGATATAAAGTTCTCAAAATATTTTTGTATGGCTATAAAATTAATTGGAGGTAAAATTAAACTCTCTTAGGAACCTCTAAGCGTGATTTTTTTCTTAAGTGAGTGAGCAAACCCTGCAAGAAAGTGCTTATTTTTTAGAGATTTGCTATAGCAGACAGAGTTGATCGAGTCAAAGTTTACTAAGTGGATAAAAGTTAGAGTTTAAAAATTTTAATTATTTTTTATTAAGTTTTTTATATATGTTCTATATCTTAGGTGTGAAAATTTGGTGATCAAAGTTAGCCAGCTGCTAATAGACCTAATGGTGCAGATAGTAAGAAAATAAAACAAAAGTGAAAATATAATTCTTAATGTGTGTTCAGATAAGAGTAATGGATTGAAGTGTTTGATTATGTTTTATGATACTTTAATGATCTATCCATAATTTTTATAATATTAAAATTTAGTGTAAGATGTTATAACATTGAATCCAAAATGGCTTATCTAGTTGAGTAGAGTTTGTGAGAGAGAAGATCAAAAGATTGGTTTGCAAGACCAATAATTTTGATTAAATATTATGATATATTTGATGGAGGTTTTTATAAATATGTTATAATTTATTTTTCATATATTTAAATCTCTTGATTATGTATAATCAAATTTCAAAAGTTCATGTTTCCTTGACTACGTTTTGAAATCAGTTGGCACTTCTAAGTGAACATCTTGTAAAGAAGAGTTTGAGCACGTATGCCCTGAGTTGAAACATATAATGAAATAATTAATGACCATTAGGTTATGAGGTTTCTGAATATGTGATTTTTTATGGTATATATTTGGAAAAATTGAGTTTATGCCTTAGTTATTCAAGATAGAGTTTCTATATATGCACAGGCCTTTTATGAACAATGTTTTGAAAAAGGGTTCAAATTATGGCTAGACATAAAAGGTGTTGTGGACCTAAATTGAAGTTGGATAAGGTATATTAGAGTGGAATATGAGGTATTCCTACCATTTTAGGTTTTCTAATATGTTTTAAGAAAGATCAAAGGGTAATGTGTTATTAGGAAGACCTATTAGACCTCCATAAGACCTAAAAGAGGAGTAAGGACTAATTGAGCTTTGACTAACCTATTGCATTAATTAATTCATGATTAATGAATGTTATTATAATATTTTAAGACCTACTCATGTTTGTACTAAGATATTTTAATGTTTTGTTGAATAATAAGTAGATGATCAAGTGATTTTTATAAAAGTAAGGTAGTTTAGGTCTATTTGTGTGTCCTTAGAGAGATCAGAGAATAAGTGAATGATATAGATTTTTGGTGAGAATAAGTAGGTCATGTGGAAATTAAAATATATGTAATTAATATATAACTAAGGTTTTCCATATGATAATCAAGTTTGGAAGACCTAATCAAGCCATGACGAGGGCTAGTTGAGTAAAGAGGGCTAGAAGCCAATTTTAGAGGAATAAAAGTGAGTGAAGAGATAATAAAGATCATCACCTATTGTATTAATGACAAGAGTTTTTAAAGGTGATCAAGTGTATTATGTGGATAAATTTATAATGAGTCATCTAGAGGGTTGGTGACTCATTTCAAGTGGGTACTTGTTAAAACTTAACTAAGTTGGTGTTGAGCTAGTTAGAGTTGGTGTTATATGTGGAGTTGGTGATTCACTAAAGATAGGTGTGTTTATTATAATAATATAGTCAATTTTATTTATTATTATATTTTTTCCATTTAAGGGTTTTCAACATATATGCTATATCCATGTGTTTCAAGCTATTATCATTTGATGCTTATGCTTGCTAAGATGTACATGCTTGTTAGAATGGTTCATATATGATTAAGTAGAATTGAATGAAACATTTTGAATATTGATTCACCCCCCACCCATCTCAGTAATTTTTATTCTAATAATTGGTATTAGACACTGGTATTTTTAAGTAGGTTTTAAAACTTCAAGGAAATCTTAGAAGCAAGGATGACTAGTCAGCAAGCCAGGGTGGTTTCTCTACTAGTAAGGCTTTGTTGTTCAATAGATCTAACTATACCTTTTGGAATGTTATAATGAATATATAAATATGATGTCATAATGACATGATATTTATTAATTAGTTATAGATGGTTATATTTTAGCTCCTATTCCACCAACAAATCTCGTAGGTAAGAAGCTTAGTGAAAAAAACTCTAAGGCAATGAATGCAATTCTTTGTGGCCTATCAAAGGTAGAGATTATAAAGGTAATGAATTGTGTATCAGCCAAAGATATATGGGAAAAATTGAAGAATATCTATGAAGGAGACACCAAGGTGAATTTGTCCAGGTTATAGACCCACATAAGATAATTTGAAATACTGAATATGAATGAAGATGAAACCATTACATCTTACCTATTAAGGGTTGATGAAGTTGTCAATATCATTAAAATATTGGGAGAAGAATTGAAATAATCTACTATTATCCAAAAGGTATTAAGATCACTAACTCTTAAGTTTGACTCTAAGTTATTTATAGTAGAAGAAATGCAAGATTTGGACAAGCTAGAAATAGATAGGCTTTATGACATCTTGACTTCTTGTGAGATGAGAACAAATGAAGGAAGACATCTCAAGAAGGAAGTACCTTTCAAAGTTAAAAATAAGTCAAAGGCTAAGAAGGTAAAATATGAGGTATGTTCAGATATTGATGATGATGAACTTATATCCATGTTTACTAGAAAGTTAAGGTTTGACTCAAGCAAGTACAAAGGTAAGTTACTCTTCAAATGTTTTAGCTATGATAAGATTAGTCACTTTACAACCAAGTGTTATTATAAATAAAAATATTATCATAATGAAGAATATGATGAACACAATGGAGATGGTGGAAAAGTCTATAAGTCTGAAAAGAACAAGAAAGATTTAATAAGAATGAAAGAAGGAAAGGATCATTAAAAAGAAGAAGAGTTTTTATAACAAAGAAGATATCTCATCTGATCTAAGTGATTCAGACACATCTAACAGTGATGATGGTAGTAATAAATTTGAACATGATAATATTGAAACTTTGTTCATAGGCATCAAATCAGTCAATGATGGTTATTAAAATGAGAAAGGACTTATGTTTGATTTAGAATCATATGAAGAAATAGACTATGATAGTGAAGAAGGAGAAGATGAAGTGGATATTAAATCTTAGCTCATGAGTAACTTAGAAGAGTTGAAGCTTACAAAGAAGAAGAATAAGAAAATAAAGTCATTAGTTTAAGACTATGAAGAATAGATTAGTTTGTTTGAAGAAAGACTAAGTGGAAACACCAAGGACATGAAGAGATCATCCAATAAAACCTAGATGAAATTTATGACAAAAATCCTAAAGGATAAAGAGGAATATTACATCAGATATGAAACTAAAGTAAAATCTTTGAAACCTTAGTTAGATAAAGTATCTAGAAAGGTGAAGAGCTTTGTGAAATTTAAAAAGAAAACTAAGGATCTATATGATTTATTGAGTAGCCAAAAGACTACAAGTGACAAGACAGTTATTGGTTTCAAATAAGATCAAAAAAATAATATCAAGTCAAGGAGAAGACTAATAAAAATAATAAGGTCAACATGAAAACACCTATCAGATAGCCCAATGCTATAAGGTATGTTAGTTATTTTAATGGTTGCTATTTTGAATGTAGTTAGTTTGGTCATAGAGCAAGAGAATATAGAAGACCCTCCAAAAATGAGTATTCATGGAACTATGGAAGGAGTCACAATTCACATCAATCAAATGGTATTTATAAAGTGGTCTATTATAGCTATCATAATATAGGACACATTGGAAGATTTTTTCCTAACAGAGTTAAGAAAGTCATAAAGTCAAAATAGGATGTTTGAAGCTCCTAGAGTGTAATAAAGAAGGAAAATAAATGTACAAAAACCAAAGGTAGTAAAGATAAGACATGATTAGTCTACAAGTTAAAGTGGATTACTTGTCAAGATATAACATGCCTAAGATGTGAAATCAATTAAAGAATGTCTATTGTTAGCTCACATTGATGATCAAATGGTTGATGATGAGATCAAGCCTATTGTGCCAATCAAACCCAGAAAGAAGTTGAATAATGCTCTATCTTATGAGAGTATAGAGATATAAGAATCTCTTGATTTCATTTTGTTTTTGTTCCCTATGAAAAGGGGTGGCTCCATTAAAGCTTCATGGAGAGATTCTTCTATCAATAGAAGCATGAGTTTATAGTCAAAGAAGGTTTCTTTTTGAGAAGTTTCTATGTTGTCTATCTTGCAAGGAAGGAGATGAAGATGGATATTATTCATTCCTATGTTGGTAGATCTATGATTTGAAGTGTATTAGGAAACATGATGAGAGATCTAAGTCTCTTATTAGGTATTTGATGTCAAAGTGCAAATAATTGGTATATGAGAGGTGAGTTTTTTGAGATCTATTTGTATGATTATTTGATATTGATATATGAGGATAAAAGGGGAGTCCCTAATTCTATAGTTGGTATCGAGTATGGGATAGCCTTATATATCAAGAGTTTGATTCTTTAATCATATCAAAGAAGGTAAGTGATTTGAATTTCTAATTCTTGTAAAGAAGATATGATTGGTCTAAGGGAGAGCCTGGTAGCTCTTAGTTCTTATAAAGAAAGTGATTGATTTTTTTTATGCATGGAGTTAAGGAGAGATTGTGTCTGAGACGATTCATAGACTCTATCTTTTGAGATTTTGATGGATTATTTGGGAGAGTGACCTGATTGAGAAAAGTTTTTGAGAATGATTATCATAGGTGGTTGCCATAGTTTCTTAAGACTATGTGTCATCTAGTGTATTTGAGAGATAATATCAGATCAAAAGGAGAAAGTATGATTTTAGTAGTTACAGGTGACCTTTGATGTCTACTGATAATAAAATCATAGTGGATGCTTGATTTGAGGAGATTTTTAGGTTTTTGATTGAGTCTAATCTATGTCTTGTAATTTGAGTTCATTCTAAAAGAGATGATAGTTGTGGGAGACCTTTGTCATTTATGTCAAAGGGGGAGAAAGATAGAAAGAGATTAGAAAGAGTGAGAAAAATAAAGAATTAGGTCTAAGAGATGATTTCCATCAAGAGTGGTTGACACTATTTTATGAGTGTGTTTTCCATCAATGACAAAGGGAGAGATTGTCAAATATTATCATCAATTAAGGAGGTGATTCTTAAATTGATCATATAAGTGTTGTCATTGATGTCAATATAATGTAATTAATTTTAAATTTTGATGTCAAATTTTATTGTGAAGGTGCATGATCCTTGAGGTATGGGTATGATGAGTTTTGTTGCCAACATAGTAAATGTTATTATTGTATGGTAGTAGTGATGAAAGAGTACTATTTAAAGAATGTTCTGATATCATTGAGAATCAACATGAGTAATTACATGTCATTGATTCAAGTGCCTAATATCTTTCAAATATTTATCTAGACCTTATGATAAAGTATGTGTAGGTAGAATGATGAAATGAGTGAGCTTTGAAGAAGAATTTGTATGCTCTAAAGATGTGTATAAGCAGTTTTAAAGATGATCCAAATGAGTTAAAAAATACTTACTGAAGATATAAAGAATGAGTGATAGTGTGTGATCATGAGAGAGGTTGTTTGAGTTTGTATATGAGGTGTTGAGGGTCTTGCAAATGATTAAAATATTGGCTTCAAAGATCTATATGTACAGCTCTGAAGATGATCTAAAGATGCTACAAAGACCCTTAGTCAATCTCTAAAGATTTATAAGAAGACTTAAAGATGATTTGTTTAATATATAAATAAGAGTGAGTGTATGAAGTTGCTTGAGAATACACAAGAGGAATTAGAACACATAAGAGTTTTAAGATAAATCCAACAGGGTGGATAGAAGGTCAAATTCAAGGCCTAATGAGACTTGCAGGTCAAGGCCTAAAAAGCAAAAGAGAGATGGTGGTTAGATGAGGTATCTGGGTGAGTTTACATGATATGGGTGAGTAGGTGATCATTGATAAAGGTGATTCAATTGTTTTTATCATGTGCATGATGTTTTAGGTCATGGTTTGTAAGAAAAGACTTGAAAAATGTTTTGAGGTTTCTCAAGTGCATAAAATAAAGATTTATCTACTTGAAAAGATTTTTAAAGTGCTCATTGGCACATGTAACATCTTAATGAGAACATAAGATGTTCATGGTAGATAAGGAAGGGTATTAGATCAAAATTACAAACATTGGTTTATAAAAATATGATCTAAGCTTTATGAATGATCATTAAGACTGGAAGATGGTTTAAACCTTCAAAGAACCCTAACAATGACTAAATGTTGAATATCTTGTTCTAAATATCTTAGAATAGTTTTTTATGACTAGAAAAGTAACTAGAGGTTGAATCAAAATATCTTAGGGACATCTAGGTGTGATTGGTTTCTCAAGTGAGTGAATAGACCCTACAAGAAAGTCCTTATTTTTTGGAGATTTGCTATAGTAGACAGAGTTGACTGAGTCAAAGTTGTTAAGTGGATAAAGGTTAGAGTGTGAGAATTATATATATATATTTTAAAGTTTTTTGGATAGGTTATATATCTTAGGTTTTAAAAGTTGGTGATCCAAGTTAGACAGTCATTAATAGACCTAATGGTTCAGACAGTAAGAAAATTAGATAAAAGTGATAGATGATTCTTGATGTGTGTTCAGGTAAGAATTATGGATTGAAGTATTTGATGATGTTATTTGGGACATGAATGATCTATCCATGATTTTTTTAATCTTGGAAGTTATTGTAATAGGTTAGAACATCTAATCCAAAATGCCTTGTCTGACTGAGTAGAGTCTGTGAGAGATAAGATCAACAGATTGGTTTGCAAGATCAATAATTTCCATCTGAGCTTATAATATATTTTATGGAGGTTTATATAAGGATTATATGAGATATTTTTAATATATTTAAACCAATTTACTATGTATAATCAAGTGTTATAAGTTCATTTTTCCTTGATTGTGTTTCTAAGTTAGTTGGCAGTTTTGTATGAACATCTTATAGAGAAGAGTTTGAGCCTGTATACCTGAGTTGAAGTATCTAATGAAGTAGTAATGAACCTTATTTCATGAGGTTTTTCAATATTTAATTTTTTTCCATATTTTTTTATCAGATTTGAGTTTATGTCTCAATTTTTCAAGATAGATTTTTTGTATATGCACAGGGCTTTTATGAATAATGTTTTTAAAAAGGGTTCAAATGATGGTTGGACCTAAACAATATTGTGGACCTAAAGTGAAGTTGGATAAGGTATATTATAGTTAAATATGATGTATTAATATAATTTGAGGTGTTTTAATATGTTTCAAGAAAGATCAAAGGGTAACATGTTGTTAGGAAGACATATTAGGCCTCCATAAGACCTAAAAGATGAGTAAAGACTAATTGAGATTTGGATGACCTATTTTATTAATTGATTCATGATTAAGGCATGTTATTATAATATTCTAATACATATTCATGGATAAACTAAGATATTTTAATGTGTTTCATGACTAATAAGGATATGATCAAGTGACTTGTATAAAAGCAAGGCAATTTAGGCTTATTTATGTGTGTTTAGAGAGTAGAGAATAAGTGAATGATATAGATATTTGGTGAGTATAAGGAGGTCATGTGGACCATTAGACATATTTAATGAATATATAATATATTCATATGATAATCAAGGTCATAATACATAATCAAGCCATGAAGAGGGCTAGTTAAGTGAAGAGGGCTAGAAGCCATTTTGAAAGGAATAAAAGTGAGCAAAAAGCTGAGAAAGAAGATCATCAACTTTGTATAATAAAAAATGGTTTCTAAATTTAATCAAGTGTATAATATGGTTGAGTTGGTTCTAAGTCATCTAGGAGTTTTTTGCCTCCTTGAAAGTGGGTGCTTGCTAAAATCTAACTAAGTTGGTGCTAAACTAGTTAGGGTTGGTGCTCCATGTAGAGTTTGTGCATCACTTAAGATTGGTATTTATCTTATATGAATTTATTCCATTTACTTCATTAGTTAGTTTTATCTAGTTTAAATATTTCCCATGTATATGTTATATCAAATTGAAGATATAATTGATGTCACAAAGACATTATATTTTGTAGTATGTTATGGATGGCTATATTGCACCTCCTATTCCACTAACAGATATAGTAGGTAAGAAGGCTAGTAAAAATAACTCCAAGGAAATGATTTCCATTCTTTTTGGCCTATCAAAGGAATATCTTATAAAGGTAATGCATTATGTATCAACCAAAGATAGATGGGACAAATTGAAGACCATATATGAAGGAGACACTAAGGTGAAGTTGGCTAAGTTCTAGACCCACATAAGATAGTTTGAAATCCTAAAGATGAAACCATTGCATCCTACATGTTGAGGCTTGATGAAGTTATCAATATCATTAGAGGATTGTGAGAATAAGTGAAATAATCTACTATTATTCAAAAGGTATTAAGATCACTAACTCCTAAGTTTGACTCTAAGGTATCTACAATATAAGAAATACAAGATTTGGACAAGCTAGAGATGGATGGGATTCATGGCATCTTGACTACCTATGAGATGATAATGAATGAAGGAAAACCTCTCAAGAAGGAAGTAAATTTCAAAGTTGAAATGAATTTAAAAGCCAAGAAGGTCAAAGTTGAGAAATGTTCAGATATTGGTGATGATTAACTCATAACTATGCATACTAGAAAGTTAAGGTTTGGATCAAATAAGTAAAAGGGTAAGCTACCCTTCAAATGTTTCAATTATGGAAATATTGGTCATTTTTCAACTAAGTGTCCTAATAAAGACAAATTTGAGTATAATGAAGAATATGATAAACACCATGGAGATGAAAAAAAGTATATAAGTCTGGAAAGAACAAGAGAGATTTAAATAAGAATGAAGGAAATTATAATTCAAAAATAAAAAGAGTTTCTATACCAAAGAAAACTCATCTGATGTAAGTGATTTAGACACATTTTTTAGTGATGATGGTAGTAATAAATATAAATATGACAATAGTGAATTTTTTTTGATAGGTATAGAATCAGACAATGAGGGTTGTTTAAATGGGAAAGGCCTCATGGTTGATGTAGAATTAGATTAAAAAGTATACTATGACAATGAAGAAGGAGAAGCTAAAGTGGATCTTGAAGCTGAGCTCATGATTACCTTTGAAGAGTTAAAGCTTATGAAGAAGAAGAACATGAAACTAAATTCATTAGTTTAGGACTGTGAATAATAGATCAATTTTTTTGAAGAAAGTCTAAGAGAAAAATCATGAATAGATCATCAAACAAGTATAAACCCAGATGGATATTATCACAGTAAACCTAAAGGCTAAAGAGGAAGATTACATCAGATATGAAACTAAAATAGAATATCTAAAAGATGAGTTAGATCAAGCATTTAAAAATGTGAAAATATTTGTGAAATTTGAAAATAACATTGAGGCTTTAGATGATATCTTGAGTATCCAAAAGTCTACAAGTGACAAGACAAGTCTTATCTCAAGTCAAGGAGAATACTTTAGAAACAAGAAGGTCAATATAAAAATACCTATTAGATAGCCAAATGTTATAAGGTATGCTAGTTATTTCAATGGTTACTATTTTAAATGCAGTTAGTTTAGTCATAGAGCAAGAGAATGTAGAAGACCCTTTAAGAATGAGTATTCATTGAACTAGGGAAGGAGTCAAAATTCACATCAGTCAAATGGTATGTATAAAGTGGTATGTTACATTTGTCATAATATAAGACACATTTCAAGATTCTATCCTAACAAAGTTCAAAATTCATCATGTCAAAATAGGAAGTTTGAAGCTCCTTGAGTGCAAAAAAGAAGGCAAATAAATGTATTGAAACCAAGGATAGTAAAGATAAGTCATGATCAGTCTATAAGTTCAAGTGGAATACTTACCAAAATAGATAATTCTTTAGATGTGAAATAAATTAAAGAATGTCTATTGTCAACTCACATTGATGATCAAATGGTTGATGGTAAGATCAAGCCTATTTTGCTAATCAATCCCAGAAGGAAGTTGAAGAACATTCAGTCTTGTGAGATTATGGAGATCTAGGAATTTCCTAAGTTCATGTTGTTTTAGTACACTATGAAAAGGGGTAGATCGATTAAAGCTTCATGGAGACATTATTCTATCAGTATAAGCATGAGGTTATAGTCAAATAAGGTTTCCTTTTATGAGAAGTTTCTAGTTTGTCTATGTTGCAAGCTAAGGTTTTTGAGATCCATTTGTATGAGTAGTTGCTCTTGATTTGTGAGGACAAAAGGGGAGTCTCTAATTATATAGTTGGTATTAAGTATGGGATAGCCTTGTGTATAGTCAAGAGTTTGATTTTATTTAATCATATCAAGGAAAGTAAGTGATCTAAGTTTCTAATTAGTTATAAGAAGATATGTTTGGTCTAAGGGAGAGTTTGGTAGCTCTAAGTTCTTGTCAAGAAAGTGATTGATTTTTTTAATTCATGAAGTTAAGGAGAGATTGTGTCTGAGATGCTTCATAGACTATATTTATTAAAATTTTGATGGATCAACTGGGAGAGTGACTTGATTGAGAGAAATTTCTAAGAATGATTTTCATAAGTGGATGCCAAAGTTTTTGAAGATTGTGTGCCATCTAGTAACTTTGAGAGATAGTATTAGATCAAAAGGATAAAGTATTATTTTCATAGTTATAGGTGACCCTTGATGTCTACTGATAACAAAAGCATGGTGGATGCTTGATTTAAGGGGGAACTTTTCAAGTTATTGACTGAGTCTAATCTTTGTCTTATAATCTGAGTTCATTCTAAAAGAGATGATAGTTGTGGAGTACCTTTTTAATTTATGGAAAAGGTGGAGAAATATTAAAAAAGATCAAAAAGGGTGAGAAAAATGAAGAACCAGGTCTAAGAAATGATTTCCATCAAGTGTGGTTGACATAATTTTATGAGTGTATTTGCCATCAATGAATAAGGGGGAGATTGTTGAATATTGTCATAGATTAAAGAGTTGATTATTGAGTTATTGGTATAAGTTTTGTCATTGATGTAAATATAATGTCAAATTTTGATGTCAAAGGTTATTGTGATGGTGTATTGTCAATTAAGCCTTCAGGTATGTGTATGATGAGTTATACTATCAACATAGTAAATGTTATTCCTATATGAAACTGGTGATGAGAGGGTACTATTTGAATAATGTTTTGATATCATTAAGAATCAATATGGGTGAGTAAAGGTTAGTATGTCAGTGTCTAATATCTTGTAAAGCTTTGTCTAGACCTTGTGAAAAGTTATGTGCAGGTAGCATGATGAAATGAGTGAGATCCAAAGAAGAATAATTTATAGTATGTGATCATGAAAGAGGTTGTTTGAGTTTGTAAATGAGGTTTTTAGGGTCTTGTAAATTATTAAAAGGTAAGATTCAAATATTTGTGTGTGCATATTTGAAGGTACTCTAAAGATGCTATGAAGATCCTTAATAAATCATAGAATATTGGAAGATGCTCTATTAAAGATCTAAAGAAGAGTGAGTGTATTAAGTTGATTAAGAATACATAAGAGGCATTAGAACATAATATACTTTCAAGGTGAAGCCTATAGGGTGGCTATAAGGTCAGATTCAAGGCCTAATGAGACTTGTAGGTCAAAGACTAAAAATTAAAAGAGAGATGGTGGCTAGATGAGGTATCTGAATCAATTTCCATGACATGGGTGAGCAAGTGATCATTAACAGAGGTGAGTCAAGTTGTTTTTATTATGTGTATGAATTTTTAGGTTGTGGTTTATAAGAAAAGTCTTGAAAAGTGTTTTGATATTTATCTAGTGAAAAGAATGAAGAGTTGTTTACATGAGAAGGTTTTTCAAGTGCTCATTGGTATGTGTATCATCTACATGAGCACTTATGATGTTTATGATAGATAAGGAAGGGTCATATCTCAAATTTTCAATCATTGGTTTCTAGAAAGAGGAGCCAAGATTTATAAATGATTATTTAGATTGGAAGATGGTCTAAACCCTCAAAGAACCCTAACAATGACCCAATTTGAATATCTTATTATAAAAAACTTAGAATAGTTTGGTATGGATAGACAAGTAATTGGAGGTTGAATTCAAATCTTTCAAGCACCTCCATGTGTGATTGGTTTCTTAGGTGAGTGAACAGACTCTACAAGAAAGTGCTTATTTTTTAAAGATTTATTATAGTAGACAGAGTTGACTGAGTCAAATTTTCTAAGTGGATAAATGTCAGAGTGTGAGACTTGTAGTTATTGTTCATGAAGGTTTTTAGATAGGTTCTATATCTCAAGTGTTCAAATTTGGTGATCCAAGTTGACTAGTTGTTAATAGACTTAATGGTGTAGATAGTAAGAAAATTAGATAAAAGTGAAAAGATGATTTATGATGTGTGTTCATGTAAGAGTGATGGATTGAAGTGTTTGATGATATTTTTTAGACTTGAATTATCTATCCATACTTTTTAGAATATTTGAAGTTAGTGTAAGAGGTTGGAACATTGAAGCCAAAATGTCTTGTTTGACTTAGTAGAGTATATGAGAAAGAATATTAAAAGATTGGTCTATAAGACTAATAGTCTCCATTAGAGCTTAGGATATGTTTGATGGAAGTTTCTATGAAGATGATATAATATATTGTTCATATATTGAAATCCCTTGAGTATGTATAATCGGGTGTCATAAGTTCATTTTTCTTTGACTATGTTTTGAAGTTAGTTGGCAGTTCTGAGTGAACATCTTACAGAGAAGAGTTTGAGCCTATATAACTTAAGTTGGATCATCTAATAAAGTTAGTAATGACCCTTAGGTCATGATATTTTTAAATATATTATTTTTCCATAGTTTTTTTATCAGAGTTGAGTTTATGTCTTAGTTGTTCAAGATAGTTTCTATATATGCATAGTTCTTTTATGAACAATATTTTAAAAAAGGGTTCAAATGATGGTTAGATATAAAAGGTGTTGTAAACATAAATTTAAGTTGTCTAAGGTATTTTATATTTGCATATTATGTATTAATTTCATGTGAGGTGTTTGAATATATTTCAATAAAGATCAAAGGGTAGCATGTTGTTAGGAAGACCTATTAAGCCTCCATAAAACCTAAAAGAGGAGAAAGGACTAATTGAGCTTTGGCCAACCTATTATATTAATTTATTCATGATTAAGGAATGTTATTATAATATTATAATACCTATTCATGTCTGACATAAGATATTTTAATGTGTGTCTGACTATGAAGGATATGATCAAGTGACTTGTATAAAAGTAAGGTAGTTTAGGCCTATTTGTGTGTGGTTAGAGAGAGTAGAGAATAAGTGAATGATATAGATATTTGGTGAGTATAATTAGGTCATGTGGACCATCATAGAGATTTTATTAATATATAATAGAGGTTATACATATGATAATCAAGGTCATAAGACCTAATGAAGCCATGAAGAGGTCTAGTTGAGCAAAGAGGGATAAAAACTAGTTTGAGAGGAATAAAAGTAAATGAAGAGCTGAGGAATAAGATAATCATATATTATATGATAAATAGTGGTTTCTAAATTTGATGAAGTGTATTAGGTGGATGAGTTCAAAATAAGTCATCTAGGGGGTTGGTGCCTCCTTACAAGTGGGTGCTTGTTAAAACCTAGCTGAGTTGGTGTTGAGCTAGTTGGGGTTTGTGATCCATATAGAGTTGATGATTCACTAAAGAATAGTGTTTATATTATATAATTTTAATCCATTTTATTCATCAATGTATTTTCTTCCCTTTAAGGTTTTCCCATGTATATATTGTGTCCATGTGTTTCATGATCTTATAATTTGATGTTTATGCTTACTAAGATGCACATGCTTGTTTGAATGGTTCATGTATGATTAAGTGGAATTGAATGAAATTTTTTAAAGAATAATTAACCATACCCTCCTCTTTAATTATGCTTTAAACAATTGGTATCAAAGCTTAGTCCTTTGAAGTATATTTTAAATCCTAAAGGAGATCTTAAAAACAAGTATGACTTATCAGCAAGCTCAATGTGATTTCTCTACCAGTAAGAATTCATTGTTCAATGGATCTAAATATCCCTTTTGGAATGTTATAATGAATATATATATATATATATATATATATATATATATATATATATATATATATATAATGTTAAAATGACATGATATTTGGAAGATAGTTATGAATGGTTATATTGCATCTCTTATTCCCCCAATAGATGCAGTAGGTAAGAAAGCTAGTGAAAATAAATCCAAGGTAATGAATGCCATTATTTGTGGCCTATTAGTGGTAGATATTTTAAAGGTAATTAATTATGTATCAATAAAATATATATGGTAAAAATTTAAGACCATCTATGAAAGAGACACCAAGGTGAATTTGGCCAAGTTACAAACCCATAAAAGATAATTTGAAATCCTTAAGATGAATGAAGATGAAACTATTGCATCCTACTTGTTGAGGGTTGATGAAGTTTTAAATATCATTAGAGGATTGGGAGAAGTTAAATAATATACTATTTTTAAAAAGTTATTAAGATCACTAACTCTTAAGTTTGACTCTAAGGTATCTGTAGTAGAAGAAATTCAAGATTTGGACAAGTTAGAGATGGATGGGCTTCATGGTATCTTAACTACCCATGAGATGAGAATAAATGAAGGAAGAACTCTAAAAAAGGAAGTAAATTTCAAAGTTTAAAATAATTCACAAGCTAATAAGGTCAAATATGAGGTATGTTCAGATATTGATGATGAACTCATATCTATGTTTGCTAGAAAGTTAAGGTTTGGCTCAAGTAAGTACAAGGGTAAGTTATGATTTAAATGTTTTAGTTATGGTAAGATTGGTCATTTTGCAACCAAGTGTATTTACAAGGACAAATCTAAGCATGATGAACACCATGAAGATGACAAAAAATTCTATAAGTCTAAAAAGGACAAGAGATATTTCAAGAAGAATGAAGGAAGGAAAAGATCATTCAAAATAAGAAGAGTTTCTATACTAAAGAAGATAACTCATCTAATGTAAGTGATTCAAACACATCTAACAATGATGATGACAATAATAAATATGAAAATAACAATAATGAAACTTTATTCATAGGCATAATATCAGATAATGAGAGTTGTTCAAATAAGAAAGTCCTTATGGTTGATGCAGAATTAGATGAATAAGTATACTATGACAGTGAATAAGGAGAAGCTAAAGTTGATCTTGAAGCTAAGCTCATGATTACCTTAGAATATTTGAAGTTTGTGAAGAAGACCAAGAAACTAAAGTCATTAAATTAGGACTATGAGGAACATATCAGTTTGTTTGAAGAAAGAGTAAGTGGAAATACCAAGGATCATGAAGAGATCATCGAACAAGTAGAAAACTAGATGGAGATTGTGACTAGAATAAAGGATAAAGAGGAATATTGCATTAGATATAAAACTAAAATATAATCTCTAAAATTTGAGTTAGATCAAGCATCTATAAAAGTGAAGAGCTTTGTAAAATTTGAAAAGAACATTGAGGCTCTAGATGATATCTTGAGTATCTAAACATATGTAAGTGATTAGAGAGGTCTTGATTTCAAAGAAGATAAAAATAATGCATCTCAAATCAAGGAGAATACTATTGAAAATAAGAAGGTCAACATGAAAATACCTATCAGATAGTCCAATGCTATATGGTATGATAGTTCTTTCAATGGTTACTTTTTAAATGTAGTCAGTTTGGTCATAAAGCAAGAGAATGTAGAAGACACTCCAAGAATGAGTATTCATGGAACTATGGAAGGAATCACAATTCACATCAATCAAATGATATGTATAAAGTGGTCTATTACAACTATCATAATATAGGACACATTATAAGATTTTGTCCTAAAAAAATTATAAATTCATAAAGTAAAAATAGGAAGTTTGAAGCTCTTAAAGAGCACTAAATAAGGCAAATAAATGTATGGAAACTAAAGACAATAAAGATAAATCATGGTCAGTCTAGAAGTTCAAGTGGACTACTTGTCGAGATAGAGCATGTCTTAGATGTGAAATTAAGGAATATCTGTTATTAGCTCATGTTGATGATCAAATAGTTGATGATAAGATCGAGCCTATTGTGCCAATCAAGCCCAAAAGGAAGTTGAATAAAATTAAGTCTTGATAGAGTATTGAGATCTAGAAATATATTGAGTTCATGTTGTTTTAGTGCCCTATGAAAAGGGTTGGCTCCATTAAAGTTTCATGGAGACATTCGTCTATCAACAAAAGCATGGGGTTGTAGTCAAAGAAGGTTTTTTAAGAAGATTATAGGTTGTCTATGTTGCAAGCAAGGAAATGAAGATGTATATTATCCATTCCTATGTTGGTATATCTATGATTTGAAGTGTAGTAGGAAGCATGATGAGAGATATAACACTATTATCAGGTATCTAATGTCAAAGTGCAAATAATTGGTATATGACAGCTAAGATTTTTGAGATCTATGTATATGAGTAGTTGATATTGATCTATGAGGATAAAATGGGAGTCCTTAATTCTACATTTGGTATCAAGTATTTGATAACCTTGTGTATAGTTAAGAGTTTGATCTTCTTCAGTCATATCAAGGAAGGTAAGTGATCTATGTTGCTAGTTATTTGAAAGAAGATATGCTTAGTCTAAGGGGGAGCTTAGTAGCTTTGAGTTCTTATCAATAAATTTATTCTTTTTAATGCATGGCGTTAAGGAGAGATTGTGTTTGAGATGCTTTATAGACTCTGTTTGTTGAGATTTTGATAGATTAGATGAGAAAGTGACATGATTGAGAGAAGTTTTTGAGAATGATTGTCATAGGTGGTTGCCATAATTTATAAAGACTGTATGCCATCTATTATATTTGAGAGATAGTATCAAATCAAAAGGATAAAGTATGCTTTTATAAGTTATAAGTGACCCTTGATGTCTATTAATAATAAAAACATGATGGATTCTTGATTTGAGGTGGAGCTTTTCAGTTGTTGATTGAGCCTATTCTATGTCTTATAATTTGAGTTCATTCTAAAAGAGATGATAGTTGTGGAATAACTTTGTCATTTATTTCAAAGGGGGAGAAATATTAGAAAATATCATAAAGGATGAGAAAAATCAAGAACCAGGTCTAAGAGATGATTGCCATCAAGATTGGTTGACATAGTTTTTTGAGTGTGTTTGCCATCAATGACAAAGGGGGAGATTATTGAACATCATTGATTAAGGAGGTGATTGTTGAGTTTTTGCTATAAGTGTTGTCATTGATGTCAATCTAATGTCATTAATGTCAAAGGTTCTTGTGAAGGTGCATTGTCAAGTAAACTTTGAGGTGTGTGTATGATGAGTTTTATTGCCAACATAGTAAATGTTATTTCTATATGAAAGCAGTGATGGGAGAGTATTATTTGAATAATGTTTTGATATCAATGAGAATAAACATGAGCGAGTAAAATTTAGTATGTCAAGTGTATAATATATTTCAAAGCTTTTTATAAACCTTTGGAGAATTTATGTGTAGGTAGCATGATGAAATGAGTGGGTTCTAAAGAAGAAGTTGTATGCTATGTAGATCTGTATAAGTAGTTTTGAAGATACTCCAAATGAGTTATGAATATCCTTAGTGAAGCTTTGAATAATGATTTACTATGTGTGAGCATGAGAAAGGTTGTTTGATTTTGTGCATGAGGTGTTGAGGGTCTTGCAAATGATTAAAAGGTCAGCTCTAAAGATCTATGTGTGCAACTCTGAAGATGCTATGCAGTTCTTTAGTTGAGTTCTAAAGATCTATAAGAAGATATGAAGGTGCTTTCTTGAATGTCTAAATAAGATTCAATGTATGAGGTTACTTTAGAATACACAAGAGGCATTAGAACACATGAGATTTTCAAGGTGAAGCATAAAGGGTGGCTACAAGGTCAAATTCAAGGCCTAATGAGACTTGTAGGTCAATGCCTAGAAATCAAAAGAGAGATGGTGGCCAGATGAGGTATCTAAATTAGTTTTCATTAAATGGGTGAGTAGATGATCATTGAAAGAGGCGAGTCAAGTTTTTTAATCATGTTGATGAAGTTTCAAGTCATAGTTTGCAAGCAGAGGTTTTAATAGGGTTTTAAGGTTTCTTGAGTGCACAAAATGAAGAGTTATCTACCTGAGAAGGTTTTTCAAGTTCTCATTGGCATGTGAAGCATCTACATGTGAACCTAAGATATTCATGGTAGATAAATAATGGCCCTATCTCTAAGTTCCAATAATTAGTTTCTAGAAAGAGGAGCCAAGCTTTATGAAGGATTGCTAAGACTAGAAGATGGTCTAAACCCTCAAAGAACCCTAATAATGAGCCAATATTGAATATCTTGTTATAAAGATATAAGAACAATTTGGTATGTCTATACAAGTAATTAAAATTTTAATTCAAATATCTTTGGCACTCCAGGTGTGATTGGTTTCTCAGGTGAGTGAACAAACCCTATAGGAAAGTGCTTTTTTTTGGAGATTTACTATAGTATATGGAGTTGATCGAGTCAAGTTTCAAATATGGATAAATGTCAAAGTGTGAGACTTGAATTTTTTGTTCATGAATGTTTATGGATAGTTTCCAAATCTTAGGTATGTAAATTTGGTGATCCAAGTTGGCCAGTCACTAATAGACCTAATGGTGTAGACAATAATAAAATTAGACATAAGTGAGAAGATGATTCTTGATGTGTGTTCAAGAAAGAGTGATGGATTGAAATGTTTGATGATTTTTTTTGGGAGTTAAATGATCTATCCATGATTTTAAAAATATTGAAATTTAGTGTAAGAGGTTGTAACATTGAAGCCAAAATAACTCATCTAATTGAGTAGAGTCTATGAGAGAGAAGATCAACATATTGGTTTACAAGACCAATAGTTTTCAATTAGAAATTATGATATATTTGATGGAGGTTGATCTAAAGATGATATAAGATATTGTTTATATATTTAAATCCCTTTTGTATGTATAATCAAGTTTCTAAAGTTAATGTATACCCTAAGTTGAATCATATGATGAAGTTAATAATGAACCTTATGTCATGAGGTTTTTGAATTTGTGATTTGTTTTCATAAATTTTTTATAAAAATTGAGTTTATGTCTCAATTGTTCAAGATAGAGTTTCTGTATATGCATAGGCCTTTTATGAACAATGTTTTGAAAAAGGGTTCAAATGATGCTTGGACCTAAAAGGTGTTATGGAATTAAAGTGAAGTTTTCTAAGGTATATTAGAGTGAAATATGATGTGTTACTTCCATTGAGGTTTTTGAATATGTTTCAATAAATATCAAAGGGTAACATGTTGTTAGGAAGACCTATTAGGCCTCCATAAAACCTAAAATAGGAGTAAGGACTAATTGAGCTTTGAATGACCTATTATATTAATTGATTCATGATTAAGGGATGTTATTATAATATGATAAGACCTATTCATGGATGACCTAAGATATTTGAATGTGTGGTTGACTAAGATGGATATGATCAAGTGACTTGTATGAAAGTAAGGCAGTTTAGGCCTATTTGTGTGTGCTTAGAGAAAGTAGAGAATAAGTGAATGATATATATATATATATATATATATATATATATATATTTGGTGAGAAAAAGGAGGACATGCATACCATTAGAGATATGTCAATAATATATAACAAAGGATATTCATATGAGAATCAAGTTCATAAGACTTAATCAAGCCATAAAGAGGGCTATTTGAGTGAAGAGGGATAGAAGCCAGTTTGAGAGGAATAGAAGCAAGTGAAGAGATGGGAAAGAAGATCATAATCTATTATATGAGAAACAAGGGTTTATGAAGTTGATCAAGTGTAATAGGTGGATGAGTTAGTTTTGATTCATCTAGGGGTTGGTTCCTCCTTACAAGTGGGTGTTTATTAAAACCTAGCCAAGTTGGTGTTGAGCTAGTTTGGGTTTGTGCTCTATGTGGAGTTGGTACTTTATTAAAGATTAGTGTTTGTCTGATAGAAATGTAGTTTATTTGATTCATCAGTGGGTTTTATTCCCTTTAAGGGTTTCCCACATATTGCACTGTCTATGTGTCTTATGCTCTTATGATTTGATGTTTATGCTTGCTAATATGTACATGCTTGTTAGAATGGTTCATGTATGATTAAGTGGAATTGAATGAAATTTTTTGAAGACTAATTCACCCCCTTCTCAATCATTATGCTTCCAACAAAAATTTAGTGATTCATTAGATCAAGGTTGTAGTACCTCATGTTATTCTCATAATTATAATATTTGGGAATAACTTTCATAATTTTTTAGCTAATTTAGGATCCTCATCCAATGTCATTTTATCAAGGATCTTTATAAAGCTAGGATTGAACATAATCAAGTCTATTAGGATTGTTGTCAAGATAGATACATTTTAATATAAATTAGTTGGGGAGTTATTAAATGTTTCTATGCATTTAAAATCTAGACCAATAATACAAAAAGTCATTAATATCCATGTAACATAAATCCAAGTCAAGATTGTTCCAAAAACACTTAATGACTATATGGCTACATACATTTTCCTTATGTGTCTACCTTGGAGAGGAATGACCAATCAAATTAGAGTAGATATAAATCCTAATATGAAATACATGATTACATAGTAAAATGGTATAAATAAAAAGGTAAATTTTATGTCCTTTGACATAGTCATTTATACCCTTTCCACCAATCCCAATTATAGGGAACATTGTAAATTTTGGGATTCATCTAGCCTATTAAATTTTAATTTTTATGATGTTTATTATAAATAATTATTAAGATAAATATTTATTTTGATTAGACTATTGACCATTTTAACCACAAGTTAAAATGGGTTAGCCCCCTATAGTCAAAAATATATATAGGGGTAGAACATAGTGTCATAGGGTGTGTTGTAGTCTATTTTATGTAATTTAATTCCATTCTAAGCTTGGTAATGATCTATTTTAGTCTTGTGTCATTTAGAGTCATCTAGGGGGTTAGACCATCATGGCATGTTACATAGGAATGAACAAGGCAATTTGGTTGTACATTTTACAAGTGTGCTTAGAAAATATTATAAGCCAAAAATACTATATAAACATGATTATTTTAGTGCCAAGATCATCCTTTGAAAATTTTATGTCTTGATGAGCTTACTATCTCAAGATATAAGCATTTAAAGTTGAACTAGTAGAGATAGACATACGTAGAGACATCAAGTTTAAGGTTTGAGAACTAACCGTTTATGTTCAAAATCTCTAAAGGATCCTAAGATCAAACACAAAGTATTTAAGTGGTGGAAAAAAATTCAATCAAGATAAGCTCAATACTTAATAGGGTCAAAATGTCAAAAAGTGACCAGATCAAAGATCAATAACACACATTGAGTCATGCTGATAAGATCAATGATATACTTTTAAATACTAGGACCTAGATCTAATAGAGCATGTCAAATCATATAGATAAGATCTAATAGTGAGAGTGAGGGTTAAAGAGTCAAAGGATCTCGAGATTGAATATGCTCATGTCAAGTGTCATAATTTAACTAAACAAGAAAATTAATGATGTGCGTTTGATCTTACAAGATAGGATAAATGGCATGAATTTACCTAAGAAACTAAAATCAATGGTGCACATTGATTCAAAGGTAAAAGAGCCCAGATCAAATGTAAGACTACCAAGTGGCACATGAATGTTAACCATATGGGTTAACAACATGATCCATATAAAACATGTAATACTACTAAATGTCATAATTTTAGATGCCTAGTTCACAGATCAATGACCAACATTGAAATTTAAATTGAAGAGAATTTAAAGGAGATTTATAGATCAAATTCAATCAGATTCTAGATGGACAAGATGAGGCTACGTGTCTAGATAATGACATGTATATTTTAAAATGGAATGAGTAATGTGGCAAGGAAATGCCACATAGCGTAAATGTAGTATAAAATGATTCTGTAGCAATGTAAACACCTTAGACTCATATGCCACCATAAATTCTCAGTAAAAACCCAAGATGAATAGTGATTGCCAAATGTGAAGAATGAAGTCCAGGAAATGAATGAATGACTGTAGATGGTAAATATAGGTTTCTAAAAGATAGCTAATAGTTAGGAGAACATATTGTGACTATCATAACATGTTTCAACCACCCTTAAACAATATATATGTGTCAACTCTCCTAATTTAGTTTCAAATGCTTGAGAGATGATCCATGATGAATTTTTTTTTCTTGAATAGACAAAGAGAGCCCTATGCCACATTTCATGATTTCAAGGACCATTTGTCTTATCAGACTATGCATGGTCTATTTCTCACTTAATTCTCCTAAAATCTAATTGGTTTTCATGCCTTGACATGTGTCATAGTGACCTTTAGACTTCTTTTTTCTCACTTCCTTCTCTAATTCTACAAGTAGTTACCATTTTGGCCTTTGTAAAAAAAGAGACCACACCATGTATGGTGAATCTATGCTAGTTTCAACATTATACTTTAACTTATAACAATAAATGCAATCTATTTTGAGTTCATATCTTAGCTTGTTAAAGTGTGTGAAGAGATGTATAGTGAATAGCTAAGTGATATCAATCTATCCTTGCTTTCTCTCATCCCTTCCATGTTTGATACAAGTGATTTCAACCTAATAGGTGATATGAAGTGTAGTAAAATATATGAATATATCTTAAGTTTATAATGAGTCTTAGTATCTACATCTAATATATGGTTTTAATTACCTTGGATAGTCTTCATGCATATCACCTTCATATTAAAATACTAATGCTAGTGTATTCTAAGACTCTTAGGCTAATGTTGTAGGCATTATTTATTTTGTGAAAAAAGTACAATGGTCATGTGGAAGACATATTGGTGCATCACCATTTTAGAATAATTTTATTTCATACAACTTCTATCCCTTTCCTCCCACAAGCAAATAGTTAACATAGGTGAAAGTACTTCAAGATATATTCAGGGAGCTAGCCCTTAAATCTAGAGGCTCACTTCCACCATAGGTACACCCACATACCTATAAGTGTTCCCATGTTTCCCAAATATAAAAGAGGCTTGAACACCCTATTTTAGGGTACAATATTTGGTGAAAATAGTTTTGGCATGTTTGGTGGGACCCATTGTCTTCAATACAACTTGTCAAAGTGAATGCTAGTCTTGACAACATCAGATTTAAATTGGTGTGATACTTAGAATTTGGTGACTAAATCAAGGTAAATCAGGTTCAAGACCATTTTTTTTTCATAAAATTACTCTTATAATTCATGGTTCTTACTAGGTCATCATATAGTAGAGTGTTCAACCCCATTAATCTACCTATTTATCCTAAACTTCCTCTTGAAGTTCAATACCCTCATCCTAATATACCCTTTAAGGACCCAATAGATTTTTCTAGAGAATAAGAGATTGAAGAGATTGAGGAACTTGAAGATCTTAACAAAAACATGGATAAACCTCATGAGTTTTTGCCTTCAATACTAAAAAATCAAATTTGCTTTCAAGCATATGACTCCATCCCTATTAATGCTACAAAATGTGTACCCCTATTTAATGGTGAGAGTCATGTTACACTTAAAGAACATATTAGGTATATCTCCAACTTTTGTAGCTTCCATAACATCACTTAAGAGAACATTTCCATTAGAATCCTTGCCATGTCCCTTAGATGGAAGGCTCTTTATTGGTATAGGACTCTAGAAGGTGGATGGATCACATCATGGGATGAGTTTAAAATGTTGTTGACCTCAAGATTAGAAATGAAAGTGACCATGCCTCTCTCATACATCAGCTTAATATGATCAAAAGAGGATCCAAATAAATAATGCATAAATTTAATGAGAGGTTTCAAAAGACTTGGAATATATTGCCTCTTCCTATGAGGCCACCTCATAGTTTTCTATTCCCTACCTAATTGAGAGCCATTGGTACTAAAATTTCTATCATGCTTCAATCCATGGGGGGGTTCCATTCTTATTAAAGCATATGAAATTTCTATCAAAGTTGAGAATGGTATCATCCAATTTGGAAGGTTACCTCCTAAGGTGAATATGCCTCCATTTTCTTATAATTCTACTAATACTCTAGATGTGGTATAAATTCTTAATGCCAACATCAAGCCTAAGGTTGTTCCTACAAAGGTGGATAATGTCATGGATCCATAAGTAAAAATTCAAAAACTAAGAGCTCAACTTAATAAATTTAATATTTAACAAAGTTCCTATAAAAATTTATATCCTTATCAACAACAATATGGAAGAGGTCAATGGTATCCTAACTCCAACAGGCTTGCCAATGTGTACAATCCTAGCTCCACCACCAATGTAAGAGATATGGTATCGATGCATAGAAATTCAGTGTAAGGAGAATATTGGAAAAAAGGAAAATTAATGGATGATAATGATGGTAAAAATCAATCTCTTATTTCTCAAAGAAGAGTTACTCCTCTGTTATCAACAAAAGATGAAGTCATGATGCAGACAAGTGAAGGTGGATAGCCTCAAGGAGAGATCTTCACCAAATTATTATTTGAGGATACTTTTGTGCTTAATTAAAAAATATGTTATAGATAACACTAAATCCAAGATAAAGTATTTAGGTGGTAATATTAATGTTCCTAAAAGATCATGTAATGCTCATACAAAGCAACAAGGTATTGTTTCAGGTGTGTTAACCTCAAATAACTCTGCACATCTTTCAAATCCTAATGTTGCAAGGACTATTCAAGATACTCTAACTCCTCAGGTTCTAAGCACTTCCTTTCCTCCAAGAATCCAAGAGAAAGTAGGGATGGATTTTTTAAACATTATTGTTTCATTGAATAGTACTAAAACATCTATTCCCTTTGGGATGTTCTTTATATGACTAGTCAAAAAGAGCTCCTACAAAAATAGCTATCTACTATCCCTACTAGTGTCCCTCATTCAAATAAAAGTCATGGTTATGTTGATTTTATAAATGTTCATAACACTATTATTAAACCATCTATTAGGGCTAAGAAACCTCCACCATTCTTATCACTCGCATAGTGGGTGACAAACTGGTTCATAACTACATAGTTGATAGTGGAGCTTCTACTTCAGTCATGCCCAAAGTGGTAGATAATAAATTAGACCTAAAGTATGAGCCTCATATTAAATGAATTCTCAAACTATATGCTACACCTACCAAGATGACAAGATTGATAAAAAACTTGAAGGTTTTCTTGCATGATTATCCTCGTTTTCCTATCCTTCAAGATATAGTTGTTATTGACCTCCCAGCTCACTTTGTAATTTGTCTATCAATGAGCTTTACAACCAAGATAGGAGGCTATCTCTCAGATGATTAGTGTTTATTAGATTTTAAAACAAGATATGGAGCCAAGGTGACCATAAGGACTTAACCTCTTGCAAGGTTTCATAGTAAGCCCTATATTGAGACAAGTTCTATGTTACAACATATCATTAAATTAGAACCTGAGGTTAAACCGGTTGGACAAAAATAAATATCCATCAACCCTAAGGTTGAACAATTCATGAGGTTAGAGCTTACCAAACTCCTTGAATCTAAAATAATCTTTCTTATCAAGAATTTAAAATGGGTAACTAGCCTTGTACCTGTTAAAAAGAATGGGAAGATATGACTTTATGTTGACTTTAGATCTTGATAGAGTGTCACTCAAAGATCACTATCCTTTACCTTTGATAGAGCATATTTTTCAAGTTAATATTAGGGTCTCAATTTTTTTCTCTTTTAGATGGATATTTAGGTTATAATCAGATTATTGTGAATGAGGATGATCAGTTTAAGACAATATTCACTACCAATGGGGGACTTTGCTTATAGGAAGCTGCCCTTTGGTTTGTCAAATGTTGATGCCACTTTTCAAAGAGCAATGGACATAGTCTTCAAAGGTTTGATCAATGAGATGTTATTGGTTTATCTAGATGATATAAAAGTGTTTTCTAATGATGATAATGAACATATGCAACACTTGAGACAAGTTTTTGAAATATGTAGGTAGTATGGAATATCTCTTAATCCAAAAAAATGCATCTTTGCTGTCCATGAAGATAAGCTCTTAGGCCATATTATTTCCAAGGATGGTTTGACTATTGATCCTAAAAGGATAGAGTATATTTTAGGATTATCATTACCCTTACATAAGAAAGGTCTCCAAAGATTCTTAGGCAAGATAAATTTTTTAAGGAGATTCATACCTAGTTTTACATCTTTGGTGAAACTTATCACAATGATGCTAAAAAGGAATTAATTCTTTTCTTGGACTAAGGAAGGTAAGAATAGTTTTGAGGCCATTAAGAAGGCAATTACATAAGCTCCTACTCTTTTTAATCCTTATTTTGATAAGGACTTCATTTTTTATTCATTTTCTAACCTTGATACTATCTTAACTAAGCTAATGCAAAGGAATGACAAAGGTGTAGAGTAACCAATTACATTCTTTAGTCAAGGTTTGGAAGATTATTAAATCATATACACCTTTATGGAGAAATAAGTCCTTGCTATTTTAAGGGGACTAAATAAGTTTAGTCATATGGTTTCAAACACCAGGATTCATGTTATGGTCTCTCATCCTATTACAAAGGAATTTATTTTGAGCATAGACCCTAGTGAGAAGAGGGTAGGTTAGATCACCAAAGTAATGGAATATGATGTTGATATTAAAGTAAATTTTTTGATAAGAGGTAACAACCTTTGTGAACATCTAACTTTATATCTTCATGAGTTAAAAGAAGAGGTTTTATTTAATCAATCATGATTTCCCCCAACTAGCTGATTCCTTGCATATACAAAGTTGGACATAATATGTGATCAAATTTCTTCAAAGTGGTGAGTATCCTAATGGTATGAGTAGATATCAAAGGAGATATTTTATATTGAAATATATTCCCTTTTGTCTTGTAGATGGTGTGATTTTTAGAAGAGATACTAATGGTGTATTATTGAGGTGCATTGACAATAACCAATTTGGAGTATTTCTTGAGAAGTTCCATGATGGAACAATAAGGGGGTCATTTTTCCCCAGGAACCAAAACTACCAAGATCATGAGGGTAGGATATTATTAGCCTAGCCTCTTCAAGGACTACCATTATTGGGTGAGAAGGTGTGTATAATGTGTTTTCTTTTTGGGAAAATAGAATCTTGCAGTTCTTCTTTTGAAGCCTATCCAAGTGGATCAACCTTTCATGCAATGGGGTCTTGATTTTATTGGCATGATAAACCCACCATCAAGTGCTGGTCATAAATGGATACTCAAAACAACTTATTACTTTATGAAGTGGGTTAAGGTAGTAACATTGAAGGAAGTGAATGAGAATGCTATTTTAGAGTTGTATGAGAGCATCATAATAAGGTTTGAAACTCCTTCCACTATTATTTCAGATAATGCTCTTACTTTTATGGGTGTTAAGACTACTTAGGTAAATAGTAATGGCATATTCTTGAGTACTTAATATAAATATTACCCTCAAGGTAATGGGTTGGATGAATATACTAACAAAAAATTGATTAGAATCATCAAGAGAACCTTGGAGCATAACCAGAGGGCTTGGCACACCAAATTAAAGACAACCTTATGGGATGATAGGATAAATCCCAAGAGGTCTATAGGGAATTCTCCTTTTATACTTATCTATAGAAGAGAGGTATAGTTATCTATCTCTCAAGAGTTTCCTATCTTAGAGTTGACACATCAATTAAAGTTTATTGAAAACAATCCAATGGAGGTGAGATTGATAGAATTAATGGAGTTGTAAGAGACTAGAGATAAGGCTCATCAAGTTATGGAGCATCACCAAGCACTAATGAAGAGGTATTTTGATAAGAAGGCAACTCCAATATCATTTTAAAAAAGTGACATAGTATTGAAGTGGGATGAAGATAAAACAAAACTAGGAAGGGATACTAAATTTAACACTCTCTGGAGTGGACCATATGTCACCATATAGTACAAGCAAAGTAATTCTTTCTAATTAGAAAGAATGAATGGAGAAAAAATACATATCCCTATGAATGGGATAAATTTGAAACCTTTATATTGAGGAGGAAAGCTTAATTTTGTAAATAGTATATTAGATGTCTATTTTGTTTTAGTTGAGTGTCATGTTCCCTAAGTGTTCTAGTTGAACACGTGTGTTTCTTTTGAGTTTGTATCATTTTGTGTGCCTTTCCCATATGTTTTATGTGTTGTTAAAGGTAATTTGTGTGTCAAAACTATTTACATATGACTCCATATCCCAATGAATAAGATTAGGCAACTGGTCATGGCATAACAAGCATACCTCTTTTGGGAAATCATAAAGAATGTTGGCCATTTTGACCACAAGTCAAAAATGGGTCAACCCCCTATAATCAAGAATTTATATGGAGGTAAAAAATAGTGTCATAGGGTGTATTGTGGTATATTTAATGTCATTTAATTCCATTCTAACCTTGGTCATTATCTAGTTTATTATTATGTCATTTGGAGTCATATACAGGGTCAAACCATCATGGCATGTCACACAAGAATGAACAAGGCAGCATGGTTATCCATTTTATAATTGTGCTTAGAAAAAATTTTAAGCCAAAAATACTACATGGACATAATTATTTTTATGCCAAGATCATCCTCTACAAATTTTATGTCTTGATGAGTTTTCTATCTCAATATATAAGCATTAAAGTTAAACTAGTAGAGATAGATGTACGTGGGGACATCAAGTTCAGGCTTCAGGAACTAACCATTTAAGTTCAAAATATCTAAAGGATCATATAATTGAATGAAAATATTCCAAGTGGTGAAATAATGTTCAATCAAGATAAGATCAATGGCACATGAGTGCTTGACAAGGTTAAAAAGTTAAAAAATGCCCAGATCAAGGATTAATGACACATTGAATCATGAAGATAAGATCAATGATCCACATTTAAAGACTAGGAACAAAATACAATAGAGTGCATCAAATCATATAGATAAGATATAATGGTGTGATTAAGTTCAAAGATTCAAAGGATCATTAGAGTGAATACGTTCATGCTAGGTGTCACAATTTAACTAAACAAGTAGATCAATGGTGTGCCTTTGATCTTACAGGTTAGGATCAATGGCATGCATTTAATTGAGCAACTAAGATCAATAGTGTGCATTGAGTCAAAATTTAAGGATCCCAAATTGATTGTGGGAATGCCAAGTGGCATGTGAGTATTAACTAGATGGGTTGATAATAGGATCCATAAAAAGCATGAAATCCTACCAAATGTCATAATCTTGAATGCTTGGGTCACATATAAATGATCGATGTCAAAAATCAAATCAAAGAGACTCAATATGAGATTGATATAGTAAATTTTATTGGATTCCAGATGGACAATATGAGGCTAAAGTGACAATAGGCATATTTTCAAATGGAATGAGTAATGTGGCAAGGGAATGTCACATAAGCATCCATATAGGATCAAAATATTTTGTATAAAATAAAGCACCTTAGACTCATACACTGTAATTAAATCTTAGTAAAAATATAAGATGAATAGTGACTTCCAAATGTGAAGAATGAAGTCTAGGAGATGAATGAATGACTACATATGGTAAATATAGCTGTCTATAAGATAGCTAATATTTAAGAGAACATATTATGACTATAATATCATGTTTCAACCACCCTTAGATAATACATATGTGTCAACTCTCCTAATTTAGTTTCAAATGCTCAAGAGATGATCCATGATGAAAATAGTTTCCTAAGCAAGGAAGGAGAGCCCTATGCCACATTTCATGAAGTTTCATGCTTTAGAGGACCATTTATCCTATCAAACTATTCATGGTTTATTTATCACTCCATTTTCCTATAATATAACTAGTTTTCATGCCTTGACATGTGGTATAGTGACCTTTGGAGTTCTTTTTTCTCACTTCCTTCTCCAATTCTATAATTAATTTCCATTTTGGCCTATGTAAAAAAAGAGACCACACCATGTATGGTGAAGCCCTTATAGTTTTGAAATTATACTTTACCTTAAAATAATGAATGAAATATATTTTAATTTCATATCTCATCTTGTTAAACTGTGTGAAGAGATGTATATTGAATAGCTAAGTGATATCAATCTATCCTTGCTTTCTCTCAACCCTTCCATGTTTGATGCAAATGATTTCAACCTAGCATGTCATATGAAGTGTAGTTAAATGTAATGAATCTATCTTAAGTGTATAATGACCCTTAGTATTTTCAAATGATCTATGGTTTCACTTACCTTGGATAGCCTTCATGAATCTCACCTTCATATTGAAACACTAATGCTAGTGTATTCTAGGACTCTTAGGCTAGTGCTGTAGGCATTTTTTCTATATGAAAAAAGTAAAATGGTCATGTGGAAGACATCTTGGTACATCACACTTTTAGAATAGGTTTCTTTCATGAAACTTCTATCCCTTTCCCCTTTCAAGAAAATAGTTAGCATAGGTGAAAGTACTTCAAGATATATTCAGGGAGCTAGCCCTTAAATCTAGACACTCACTTCCACCATAGGTGCACACATATACCTAAAAGTGTTCCCATGTTTCCCAAATTTGGAAGAGGCTTGAGCACCCTCTTCTAGGGTGTAAGGTTTGGTGACAACATAGACCACATAAAAAATATACTCATCTTTATATCATTTATAATTCTTTTCACTAATAACCTTGAAAAATGAGAGGGTTTCTTTTATCTTAAGTTTATAGTTTGATTTGAAACACAAGGTCAATGAATTAAAAGTTTTTAGATATTCATAATTTTTAATTAATTGAGTTCAAAGTAATTTTTAATGTGAATTTTCTTACCTAAATAAATATAAATACACATCTTTGCACTTGATTGGATCATTTTATGTTTTTAGAATCATTCATATTACCATGGAGATCAATCAAACTACATACTATCTTACATCTTAAGTTATAAATCTATCACTCTTAAATGACTCCAAGATATAATAGTTCACTATAAAATTAATTACTTATCCTTTAGTACTAAAAAATGTTGAAAAAATTCAAGTGTTTAATGATGATCAACATATTTTTAAATTTATCAATAGTTATGGTATTTTTGATACACATGTCATAGATGAAAATGATAGTGATGTTATCATATAATATAATGAAAATAATGATGGTATCATTAAATTGAGATAAAAAATTATCCCAAAATAAATTGTATCACTTGAGAGAGTGTTCAACCTTGATAAATTAGACAAAATTTATAAAAAATGAGAATCCATAGGCCTCCAGTATTTCATCTTATATATGGAATCGCTTGAGGAACCTTGAAAAGTCAATGTTAGTCTTGAATATAATGAGTCAAAAAAGAAGGATTAAGATAGTTACTTAGGCAATTTAAATATTTTATCACTTGGACATATGATGACCTAAATTTTTTATTGATTTTAGCATTATGACAAATACCATTCCTCTCAAAGAAGGATAAAATCCCTTTAGATAGAAATAATAACTAGTTAATCCCATTTTGGATCTTCTCATTCATAAATAGGTTCATAAATTACACTTGGCCATAATTATTTTCCCAAGTCACCTCTCCACATGGGTTAAAAAACTATTTCATATTTAATAAAAATGGGGAAATTAGAATTTATGTGGGCTTTAGAAACATGAATCGAGACATAGATAAAGATAACTATCTATTAATATCTCTTGATGAGGTAGTGAAAATTGTTTATGGGTTTGAGATGTTGTCTTTATTAGATGGATTCTTAGGTTATAACCAAGTTTTGGTTGATAAAGAAGATAGATTAAAAATAACCTTTACAACTACATGGGTAATTTTTGCTTATAAGAGGATACCTTTTGATGTAGTAAATGTATAAACCACCTTCAAATGAGTTATTGAATTATTATTCCAAGATTTAATTTGGAAATACATAATTATTTACATGGATAACTTAATTTTTTTCTTTGAACATAGGTTAGACCACATGTTCCATCTACATAAAGTATTTTAGAGATATAGAAGTCATAACATCTCCTTGAACCCCAGAAAAGAGTGTATTTAGTGGTACCAAAGTAATATTTTTGGTCACATCATCACAATCAAAAATATTTATATTGACCCATAAAAACCAAATTTCATTATTAAAATTCTATTTTCTAATAGTAAAAAAGGACTAAAATCTTTATTTGATAAGATATTTTTCATGCACAAGTTAACTTATATTTCTATTAATATTTTAATACACATTAATTATATCCTTAAATAACATGCATGGAAAAATTGGATATATCATATATCCTTATTTTACAAAGGATTTTTATCTTACAAAGGATATAAGATAGATCAAACTATGGAATGTCGATCTATCATATGAGAAC
This sequence comes from Torreya grandis, assembly GCA_037957365.1. NCBI lineage: Eukaryota > Viridiplantae > Streptophyta > Pinopsida > Cupressales > Taxaceae > Torreya > Torreya grandis. The sequence goes on from JARHVA010000323.1 coordinate 1,278,895, forward strand.
TATGGAATGTCGATCTATCATATAACCTTATTTTACAAAGGATTTTTATCTCTATTCCTTTGCCTTAAAGTACACTATAGTAATTATGTTGACACAAAAGCTTAATGATGAATAGTATCATATTTATTTCATGATAAAAAACATATAGGGTGTATAACTTAAGTATTATGTGTTGTAAAAGCAGGCATGCACCTTAATAAAGGCCATAAAGAATTTTAGAAATTGTATTCTCTACAACAAGGTTCGTGCTATTATGCAGAATCCCAATGTGAAATTTATATTGGGATAAATCAATCTTGGCTAATTTAGAGGCAAGTGGATGGATAAATTATAATAATATGACATTGAAATTAGTCTAGCTAATAAGTTTATAGGTTAAGGTCTCAATCAACTAATCACTTAAATTAACCCCTTAGACCATAGTAATGAAAATAGATTAAAACCAAAATTCATTTGATTAGTGGTATGATAACATCAATACTTACATTTTATGTGGAATATGTCATTCATAACTTAATAGATAACATATAAGAGCTATAAAATCAAAATCATCCCATTATATATTGATGTTTAACCTTAAAATATAAATTAGTGGATCTAGGGTTAAAGGGGTAGAGATAGATTAGGGCATAAGGATGGTAGACTATCTCTAAAGGATGCCAATTAATTTTTAAAATTAGATAAACATATACTAAATTTATTATACTAAGATATGCTAAAATTATAAAGTATAACTATTATATATATTTTAATGATAATAAAAACAAGATAGTTGGTTCTGATGCTAATACATATCTAGATATATAATAAGAAGGAATAAGACTAGCAGTGGATTCTAGATCATTTTTCAGATTATGGATTAAGCAATTTTATGGCTTCAAAAACTTGCATTGACCTTGGATGACTGTACCAATGCTTCTATCTAACTTGGATATAGGCGTTTTGTACAAAATACATGCTAGATTTAGATTCAACCATCTACATTATTTTGGGTTCTATATGACCTTCATTCTAATGTGGTTAGATTTGGATCATGTGTTATTACTCCTTATCAAAAATAAAAACCTTATTTTTTCAACTTTGTGGTGGTTATGGTAAAATGGGTTAGTGGGAACATGGTTTTGAGCTACCTTAAGGACGATTTTATTAATGAGCATTGCCTACATATCCAAAACACTAAATGTGGCCTCAAAATTATGTAAGTCTCATCTACATGTTAGATTGTGTGTGAATAAAGATTCAGTGTGATAAGAAAGTGCATATAGTTACCTAGCACATAACTTGGAAAATTTTCTCATGGGATGCTCCTTTAGTATTTTAGACCTGTAGATATGTTGTCACTATAAATGATATGGAAATAGGATAACATAGGGAAGCTTTTCTCACTTGAGTTCTTAATTGAATGTTTTTTTATAAGTTTCCTTATGAGAGGTAATAATTTGCTAGGTGATGAATGAGTGAGGATTGAATCTGTAATTATACCAATCTTTTTGGATGATATCTCACATTAAAAAACTTAGGCCTACCATAGGAATACATTTCACTTTCAAATTAAATGAATTTAGGTTTCTAGACACTTATGTTGGGGTAGGACACTAGCATCAATGTAGGTACCTAACAATGATGCAAGTGTCTAAGTATCTAGAAAATAGGAATAAGTCCAAAACTTAGAGAACCAGAAGATAAGCAAGTATATTAGGATAAAAACTTACAATTTAAATTCAAATTACACAAGTAATAACAAAACATAAAAATGACTAAAATTCAATTAAAAAGCCTCTTCTAACCTCAAGACTAAGTAAGGTAGACAAATTAGGAGAAAATCAAATTTTAATAAAGGATTCTTACCATTATTTTTTCCCTAATTTATTTCCAATAAAAGTGATGTTCTCCAAGACTATTTTGATAAGATGATTGCTTGATGTTGGATTGCTTGTAATTGGATCAATATTATGGTTGTAATTGATGATTGGTGGATTGTTTGGATAGATAAGATTTATTTAATTATTACTTATGATTTAAATAGATCGTGGTTGATTGAAATGAAGGTTTGAAATTGTAAGATGGAGGAAGTGAGATCAATGGCTCAAAATTTTTGGGAATTTTAAAATTTAAAGTGGGGGAGGGTTATTAAATATCCAAAGGAATTAAAAATTAATTTAGAGAGAACTATAAAATGGGTGTGGGGATATAGTAGGTTTAGGTGTTTCTAGATTTGGTTAAATGATTTAATTAGTTAAGGGGATTTAATAGGGATTAAGAAATATTTTAAGCTAGGATTTATACGAGAGATAGTTGGGGGTAGTTAGGATTTTTTTAATTTAAAATTACAAAAGGGTCATGTATGAATTAAAGTGCTTAATAAGGCTATAATGGGGATTAATAATTGAATTAATAAATGGGTTAGGAATGTAAAGGTTAGTGAGGTGTAGGAATTATAAAGTGGGTTAGACTATTGTCTAGGCTAGGTTATGTGGTAGGAACAATTAGTGGATGGGATAGGTAATGTATTAAGTGATTATAGTAATAATTAGATTTTTTATATGGTGATTGAGTGCAAAATTAAGTGAGAAAAAATGGGTTTATACATTTCCCCCTCTTTAAAATGGCATAACATCTAGAAGAAGAGTAATGGTCTTTCAAAGAAGAAAGGTGTTCATGGATGTTAGTAAATTAGGATGGATGATTCCCCCTCAAGGGGACATGTGGATAATAATGAGATGGATTTACACTTGAGTATAAGAAATGGGGGGTGGGATGAATGGATATACAAGGGGTAGGGATACTATTCATGCGATTGATGATGAAGAAATATGAAATCGACATGAGTAGTGAAGTATGAATTGACTATGTACCAATATAATACATAAGGGGTGAAAATGATGGTGTCAAGGTTATCTATATGTCATACATGGGAATCAAACATAATGGGAAGATAAAAGTTCAAAAACATTCAATGTATTTCGGGCAAGGACACATGTTGGGGAGAACTTACAAACTAAGAGAATAAAGAAGGTGACATGATTTTTATGGATCATAGGCAAGGACACATGTCAAGGAGAAATATAAGCCAAAATAAAATGATAAATAGATAAAATAGTTAAAATTTTAGCTCAAATAACTTGCCAAGTGATGATAAAATATATGGTAGGTTAAAATAGAGTCATGTGACCATGAGATGGAAGATGAATTAAGACAGGTGGTTGAGCTATCATTGGGCACATAGTGTTATTTGAGCATTGCCTAAATAATTTTAAAATACTTTAGGCTAATGTAGTTCTCCATTATGGGAAGTTAGATAGTAGGTTTTTGATGGGTTAGACCATATAATATGGTGACAATAGTGATATGTAGGAAGAAGGATAATGTTAGATACATGAGTTAGGATGAGGAAAATAGATTAGATTAACGGGAAAGAGAATGAATTAGGTTAAGAGATAGGGGTTTGGGGGGAGAAATAGAGGGGTAAATAGGAACATAGGGGTAAACATAATTCATTTTTACCCTATCTATTATTGAGTTTGATTTTTGGTTTATAAGAGTGTTAGATAGAGAAAATGGACTACATTCCACACTACTTATAATGAGGACAGAGGGTTCAAGGACACCAAAGACTAGATGAGGTAGGACCTTTAGTGATTACCTTTGAAACTTCCATTTTATGTCATTTATTATAAATTAATAGCAGTAATTATATCAAATGAATATATGATTAGGTTTTCATCCTAAGAGTGGTTTCATGAATGTAAAACATGGTTTTGTTACATAAAGTCATGGTTTTATATGTAGGAGGGGTTATTTTGTTAATGTCATCAAATTTGTAGTCATGAAGTGGAATTGTAAACTATATGTGTGGCTTTGAAAAATAGAGAATCAACTTTGTGAAAAGTTTAAAATGGATTCATAAAATGGAAGTGGATTTATTTGGACAAGAGTGGTGTCTTTGAGAGAAAATGCATTTTAAGGTTTGGCCGAGAAGAGTATCTTTATGGGTGTAAAAATTAGTTTTGTTTAGAAATAAGGAGGGGTTATGAAAGGCTCAAGGGATCTAGAACATAATGATATTATATAGGAGTAGTGAGATGATGAGTTAATATGTTTAGTTTTAGGCTAATAGAGTGATTATTTGGTGTGTGTGCAGGAATGATTGGGACTGATAGCCTCCTATGGGATATGATTAGAAGTTATTCACAAAATTTATCACCTGATAGTTGAGGATTTTAGCTACCTCAAGTTGGTTAGGTTGTACTATGTTTCTCACATGCCTATGATCCATATTGATAGAACCCCGATTATGACTTAAGTAGAGAATTGACATTATAAGACCAACACATTACATTTTTGTGATGGGATAGATGACCATGACCTTATAGGATATGTGGCACATATTTTGGTTATCATTGAGGGGAAATAAAATATACTAGCATTCTATAACCCCATTGGTGATATTTTAGTTACTTATATGGCATGTGATGGTTAAAATCTAAAAGGGGAAGATTGATCTAGATAGGTGTTTAGAGGAGGGTACCATTGATAAATGAACCCTCATATTTATGGCCATCATCAGTTGTATATTATTTCCTAACAAGAATGGCCAATTATTTCATGTGGATTTTGAGGATGTGGTGGTAGACATGATAGATATACACCAATTTTTCACAAGGGGGCCTATTAATTTAGATCATTTATACCATGATATTCCTTGGATGAATTACATAGGAGCAGTTGGTATTGGACAAAATAAAATAATAGGTTAGGATTATTCAAGAAAGAGACAAGATAAAATAATAAGTATCTAATATTTAGGGTGAGTTGACTCATAGGGATGCCTAGATTACCCCTATTTTAACACATATTACTACCTTATTAGGATATGTGTCTAATAGAGACAAGAAGATATCCATTCTATAGATTTAGATTTCATAGTTATGATAGCCATATGATCAGATGAATATATTTTAGACCTTGGTAGAGGAGAGAGATGCCCATATCTAGAGCTTACAAGACAAGTGGGATGATTACTTGGATCGACAAGGATTAAGTTAGCTAAGTAGATAGTTTACAAGGGCACAACTAGATACTTAGTATTGGAGGTTTTTATATGAGAAGGTTATTCCTATAGGTCAAATAGAACATTAATTATAAGATACTAGTCATGCCATTGGTTCTTGATCGACCCAATTAGTTCATCCACCCCCAACACTAGTGTGACCACCTCCACCACCACCCGATAGATAGAGTGGCACATGCCTCTATAGTTATTGTGTGTGTGTGTGTGTGTGTGTGTGTGTGTGTAGAGAGAGAGAGAGAGAGAGAGAGAGAGAGAGAGAGAGAGAGAGAGAGAGAGAGAGAGAGAGAGAGAGAGAGAGAGAGAGAGAGAGAGAGAGAGAGAGAGAGAGAGAGAGAGAGAGAGAGATGACTTATGCATTGTGTACAATGGATAATGGATATTTTTTGAATTTTTTTGATGTATAGATTAGATATGATTATGTGATTAGTATGGTTTACATTATGTATTATGGTTTAATTTATGTGTGATGTGATGATTTTTAGATTGTGATTAATGATTTATATATTATTGTTTTGATGGTTTAAATTATATATGAGACAAGATGATGTATAATGGTATTATTTTTATATCATGTGGATTCTTAGAGTAGATGTGATAATATTTAATTTTTTATATTTTAAGATACTATTATGATTGTGATTTTTAGATGGATAGAATATGGTTTGTGATTACACTTTATGTGATGATGTGATGGATTATGACTTTAGATTCATATGTAGTACAATGATGTAAATGGTTAAGATGATATAGATGGGATAATATATAAATTTTAGTTTTTTTATAGATGGTGTTATGCATATTTAAATAATAGGGTTGAAGGAAATGGATTATGAAGCAAATGATTATGATCAAACATTTTTATGAGGCATGATGACTATTACTTGTGATGACTTAGATGGAGATATGTTATTTTTTATTTATTTTCATGGAATATTGAATTTATTCTGATATGGTTATATGAGTTAGATGATATTTTATTAATGATGATTTTCCATGTGCCATTTGAATATGAATTTGGATCTAGGATGGGTGTGGATCTCTTGGATTCAAGATGACATCAACCTATTTATATGATTTTGAGGGATGTGTTTAGTTAGGATGGGGGAATGGTATTTTTATGTGGTCAGTAGGTGTATACACCCTAAATTGGTCAAGAAACCACACATATCATGTATTTTCATAGTCCTTTCATAGGATATTCCAACTGGAGAATATGATTTTTATTCACATTTATCCATATCTTTTGTTTTATTCATTTGGGTCTTATTCTATGGTTAAGTCATCTTTTTGCCTATTCTTGGTCATCTCAAGCCTTTCAAATAGTCATTCCAGCTTAGCCAAGTCAGGTTTTCTATCCTCTTTGCATCCCCCTAGGTCCTACGACTATAGGATAAGAGTGTTGGGGTTGGACTACAGCTTCGGTGCCACTAGTGTCTATTTTTAGAGCTCCTATATAGGGTCATTTTGAACTCCAACAATTAGTTTCTTTCACTAGTTGACTCACATCCCCTTTCTTAGATTCATCCTTAAGTTTTATAATGTTAGCCAAATACAAATAAATCTCTCAAATTTAAAATAATGAGCCTCTTATATAAAAGACTTCACAAGGAATTTTATAGCTAGTAATTACTACTTTGACACATTAGATAATAAAAAATTAGTTAATAGTATAGCTCAACATTCTGCATCACACATAGACTTTCATGCTTGATCAAGGCAGGGCCTAGGATAAAGTCATTCTTACATCTAATGTGCATGTTGATTATGCACATTCCCTAAGGGAGACCTATATTTGATTTGAGACCCTAGCTTGAGGGTTAATGGAGGTAGCAATCAAGACAACAAGGGTTTTAGATCATGTGATCATTTATTCCTTAACCCAATTTTCCCGATTTTTCTTTTGATGCATTTGTTATTTGCATGTGTGTAGATAGATATAGGGTTTGGAGATTGAAATGGACCTACAATGAGCTTTATTAATATTTAGCCTCCACTTGGGCTACCAACTGCTCAAATTAGGTCATGATAGGTGCTCATCTCCTTAACATGTCTCTTACTCTAGATATCTAAATCTCAAACTAGTTAATGTGCAAATGAATCAAGAATCAATTCAATTTTCCTATATCAAACAAATTTTTCATCCAAAGTAAAATATCATTTTTCCCATAACAAGAACCTTATAACTCCATTTTTCAAACCATTTTCTTCCACATAATAATGACAATGATACCTTTGACATCATGCCAGATTTGATCTCTTACTATGTCATTTGTCTACTAAAACACACATATATCTACATTTCCATCATACCCATACATGTACCTTGATTATTATTAATCAAAAACATGTTCCAATTCTAACAACTCATTCTAATCAATCAAACAAACTTTCAATCTCCTCACACCAAGCCAACCTTGTTTCTACTTATGCCACTAGTCATCACTTTTATCTTAACCTCCTCTATCATAGATCTCATCCCTCTCACCAAAAGGGGGGCATAATTCCTATTATTCCTATTCCTACACTTATCTAGCATGCCTATCCACTCTCATAAATGGACATACCATGGTTTATACACATCTAGTATTTAGACTATTAGATTCAACTCATATTGGTCAAGATATATAATGATTCATACCACATGGGTCACTCAACATTCCTCAATACATTCAGGGGGTATACCTTTAGTTTATAAATACATAGACTATTTAGATATAATGGTTTAGATCATATGGATCCACAATGATTTTAGATTATAGATATATAAATTAGTCAAGTATAGTGGTTTAGATTATATGGAATTATAGTGAATTCAATATAGATTTAGACTTAGATATTATATTTTGGGGCATGTACATACTACATGTCTCACACATATAACTTCATACAACATGACACAGTTATAAGACTAGATAGCAAATTATTGGCACAGTGTAGAGCATAGTGTTTTGATCTCCAATTTTACACATGGGACATGTCATGATAACTCATATCACATGTGGTTATATATATTATCAAATTATATAGATACATCACTCACATATTATATTTAGGGGCATGACATTTATGTTCATGTTCATCATCATCCAGGATTATATAGATTGAATAGAAAAACATGCCATTTTCTTCTTACACATTTACCAGAGTTTTAGATTACACCTAGTTGTACCTAGGTTGTCACCAAATTAAATTGTATGGCCATATTTAGTGGTTGGTCCATAGCATTACCCAAACCTAGACTATATGAGTTTATATGAGATAGAGGGTAGACATTAGTTTTAGGCCTCCAAACAATTCTCAGTTCTAGTTCAAATTATTTAGAATGGGGGGCATGATAGATTTTTATCTTCATAGTATACAAATTCTATACATAGATTATAGATTACATGAGTTTATATGGGACATAGGGTAGACGTTAGTTTTTGGCCTTTAAACATTTCTCATTTTTAGCCAGATTTAGCATAAGAGGGAAGTGTTGCCCTCCTTCTCCATAATTACATGGATTCCACTTTTAGATTCAATATAAGGGGCCTCCATTTTAGGGATAACTTATTTCTCTAGGTGCTATTCATCTCTCCATCCACTTCTCTATCCATGAAGTGAGTTGGACTCTTTTTTAGCACACTTATCTCCATATAGGTAGGTTTAGGTACACATTTTCATTTATTTCTTTTACTCTAGTAATTCATTTCATTGCATCACTAGATTAAAAGTGAGACAAATGTATACACCCTAAATTAGTCAAGAAAACACACATATCATGTCTTTCAATAGTCCTTTCATAGGATATTCTGATCGAATAATATGATCTTTGTTCATAAATCCATATCTTTTATTTTATTCATTTGGGTCTTGTTCTCTACTTGACTCACCTTTTTGCCTATTCTCGGTCATGTTGAGCCTTTCAAATAGTCAGTCCACCTCATCCAAGTCAAGTTTTATATCTTATTTCCATCCCCCAAGTCTCAAAACCATAGGATAGGAGCATTGGGGTTATACTATAGCACCGATGCCACTAGTGTCTATTTATAGCACTCCTATCCAAGGCCATTTTGAACTCTAATTGTCAATTTTTTTTGTTAGTTGAGTCCCATACCCTTTCTTAGCTTTATCCCTAAGTTTTTTAATGTTGACCAAATGCAAATAAATCTCTCAAATTTGAAATAATGAGTCTCCTATATAAAGGACTTCATAAGAAATTTTATAGCTAGCACTTACTACTTTGGTGCATTAGATAATTAAAAAATCAGTCAATATTATAGCTCAACATTTTGAATCACACATAGACTTGCATGCTTGATTAAATAAAGGCCTAGGTTGAAGTCATTCTTGCATCTACCATACATGTTAATTATTCACATTCCCTAAGGGAGAACTAAATTTGATTTAAGACCCTAGCTTGAGGGTTAATGTAGGTAGTGATCAAGATAACATGGGTTCTAGATCATGTGATTATTCTTCCCCTAACCCAATTTTTCCCCCTTTTGCTTTTGATATATTTGTTTTTTGCATGTGTTTAGATAGATATAGGGTTTGGAGATTGAAATAGACCTATAATGAGCTTTGTTGAACTCTAGCCTCCAAAATTTTGTACATAGGCTCACATTGAGGCAATGGACAAAACCTAAAAATCTTAGATTTCTTAGACAATAGTGGTAGAGGTTGAATATATCATCGATGCAACTCTTTTATAATTTTGGCAATCCTATCCAATCATAAAATGAAGGGTAGATCTATATTCATGATAGTGTCCCAGTTTTGCACCTCAATTTTCAGCCCCTGAATCATTCATTTCAGTCCATTTTTAGATAAGTTCATTTCTCTTCCTTATGGAAATTATTAGATAAAAATATGTATTTTTCCATATTAAAATAAAATTTTCCCCTTACTCCAGACCCTTTATTGTTCAAGAACTAAACACTAGTTTCCCAAAAATAATAAAATAATAAGCATGATAGGAAATGATGGATGGGATAGGTAGAAAAGGATTATGTCTTGATCCATGTTTATCATAACAATCCTTTTTAATATTACACCAAGATATATTTAACAATGGTGTTGTTTTAAAAACTGCATAGAAAGGCCCTCATACACTAAAAAAGAGAGAATTATAGCACACAATTTTCAACAAATGACATTTTTCATGATGCACCATTGTTATAGATTGAAATAAGGTGACATCACAACATGATGTCAAATTTAAAAATGATCTAAAAAGATACAAAAACCCATATGTCATTATTAAAGATACAAGTGAATATATTAAAAATGACTTATTTACAGAATGATTCATATGGATAAAAACTAAACTTATTATGATAAAATACATGCATAAACAACCAATTCATAAAATTGATCATATATATATATATATATATATATTTCAAACATATGCAAAATTAAAAATAAATGGTTTTAAAATAGTAATATTGGTAATTTTAAAAAACAAATTAGAAAGTGGGTGAACAACCCATGATTCCATCATTTCTAAGTACTTGATATTGCTTTGTTTGAGTAGGGATGAAGAAATGAGGGGGACATTGTGAATAATGACAAATAAATGGATGGATGAAACAAAGGATAAATGTGTTATTTAGTATGTGGGAGTTAGGGATTTATATAGGGATTTGTCAAAGTTCTCAAAAGTAAAATCCACTTCAAGAGTAATCAAGATAAATTACTAGGACAATAAATATATTGTCAAGATACTTGGATAGGAGGGGCGGGGTTAAAAAGGAAGATCTGGATAAATCTTTAGAGTTATTCTACTCCTTCCCCTAATTATATATTTATTAAATTTTCCTTTTGATGCTTGATGATGCCCCTTGTATTTGGTGCCTCCTTTCACTTTATACACTATGCAGAGATTAAGCTCAAAGGTTGGGGTGTGGATTATGAGTGGGATGGTGTGAATGGAATACATGGTAGGAGTAGTTAAAAGTGTACCCCAAAGTATTTGAGCTGATTTTTAGATATATATATTTTTTCACGAGTGATGTTGGGAATCCAATTTTCATCATTGTGCTTAACCAAGGTGATAGCTTTGGTTTTCACCATTGGATGATATTTTTAAGACTACATACAATAGTTTATATGGATGAAGCAGAATGATGTCAACCTACGTATATAACCTTTTTGTATGCATGATGTTCATTTGTTCATCCAATTCTTGGACATCTTGAGTAGCTAACTTATATGCCCCATATTCAAAGTTGGCCACTATGATATAAGGTTATAACTAGTTAGGCTCAAATTTTCCCTTATTTTTCAATTTTGCATTAGTATTACTTTGATTTTATTTGAGGAACAAGTCTCTAATATAAAATTCATGTGGTATTACCTTCTTCTTATATTTATTTCATAGCTTATTCTGATATGATCTTAGATGATTAAATATTGTTGACACTTTTCATCCATAAGTTCAAGTTTCTATAATTAGGCAATCCTATAGGAGTCCTTAGTAATAGTTCCTTGAAGTGAAATTCATAATGATGGGAGCTCAACCTTAATTGGAAACATGGCCTTAGTGCCAAAGATAATAGAATATGGATTAACACCTATATAACTATGAACACTAATATGATATGACCATAGGGAAGGATAAAGTTGGAGATGCCAATTATGGTTAACATTATTAATGATTTTATTTATAATATTAAGGAGACTTTTATTCATCTCCTTAGATTTACCATTGCATTTTGTGTATTATGGTGTTGACCTTTTATATTGGATGTGATATTTTTGGAATAAGGCCTTGACATCTTAGTTTATGAAGGATGTTCCATTGTCCGATATAATGAAGGTGGGAACTCAATATATAAAAATGATGTTATTAAGAATGAATTTATAAACTTGTTTACCAGTGACATAGGTGAGTGGCATAGTTTTTAGCCACTTGTTAAAGTAATCAGTGGTAGTAATAATGATCTTATGGCCATGAAAGGATGTGGGATTAATATTGCTAATGAGGTCAAATCCTTATGTAGAAAAAGGCCATGGACTAACTATAATTTTTAGTTCTTGAGATAGATAGTGTAGTAAATAACCATGTTTTTTGATAGGTTATGCATTTTATTAGATATTAAAAATCATAGTGGCCCGTGGTAGGACAATAATACCCAATCTAGAGGATTTTATTGGTTGGGACCATCCGAATGACATGACCACCATAAATGTCATTATGGGCCTTTTTTTTTACCAAAAGAGCTTCCTCTGAGTGTAGACATCTTAACAAAGTTTCATCTTATCCCCATCAATAAAGTGTGCTACTAAGAATAGTGTAGCAGGAATATTTTTGGATGAAATACTTATGATGGTGGTGATTAAGGTTAGGTGGAAGGACATTATCATGGATATGGGAACATATATTTTGACACTAGGGAGGAAGGGGATCTCCAACATCACATACATGTTATAATATTATATTTTGATGGGTTGGGGTTAATAGTTGTTCTACTAGTAAATGATTCTAACACATGTCTGGATCCATTTCCAATAATGATCTAATAGTATACATCACATCTATGAACTTATTATTACCCTGAGAACTTGTTCAAAGGATATCAAATAATTTTTTGTTTTTAAAGTGTCAACCATTTGCTTGTACGGAATTAATTTATCATATTTTGTCTAGAATTCATTTTTTACTTGTTTAATTATGAGTTGTGAATCCCCATAAAATTGAAGTTCTTGGATATTCCATTGGTTAGACAATTATATACCTATGATTAACACTTCATATTTTGCAACATTATTTATATAATTAAACAAAATCATGAAAGACTTAATAACAAAGTCTCATTGAGTAGTGATGAGGAGGATGTTGGCTCTAGAACCATGAGTCATGAAGAAACCATCAAAATATAACTTCCAAGATGGAGATTCATAAGTTTCCATAATTTATTCATCAGGAAAAACTATTATTAATGGTGTTACATTAAGCAAAGAATATTCTACTAATTAATTTAATAAGATTTGACCTCTGATAGATTTTTGGTTCACATATTCAATATCAAATTCACTTAGGAGCATAATCTACTTGGTCATTCTACCAGTAAGAGCTGATTTATAGAGAAGGTATTTAAGTGGATCATATTTTGCAATGAGCTTAACTTGATTATTGAGCATATAATGTCTAAGATTTTAGGAAGCAAAGATAACTACTATACAAGTTTTTTCAATTGGAGTGTAATTAAGCTTATAAGAGACAAGATTCCTACTAAGATAATATATATCTTTTTTTTTTTTCATTTTCATCATGTTGTGCCAAGAGAGCTTCTAGAACATGTGGAGTAGTTAATATATAAAGGAGTAAAAGATTTCTAGGTATTGGTGGTGAAAGTACTGGAGGTTTCAATTTTTTTTTAAGATCATCAAATTCTTTATGACATTTTGGACTTCAATTAAAATGGGATCCTTTATTTAGAATATGAGTAAAGGGTTGATTCTACTAGCCAGGAAATATTTTGATGTGTGGCTTGTAATTTTCCTTATAAGATACATAATTTCTTAAGTTTTTAGGGTGGAAGCATCTCAATAATTGTATTTAATTTTTATGGGTTGACTTTAGTTCCTTAGTGAGAAATAATAAAACCCAAGAGTTTTTTATATTTTTCTCTAAATACACACTTTTTAGGAATCATCCTAACTTTATATTCTCCTTGTCTTTAAAATATTTTTCTTAACACCAATGGATGTTCAACTTTTTTATGGACTTTTATAAAATGTCATTGACATAGTCTTCCACTATGTCATGCATTATATAATGGAAAATAATAGACATAGATCTTTGGTAAGTAGCACTTGTATTATTTAGTATAAAAAGAATTACTTGATGGATATAGATTATATTTATGGATTATATAGCACCTCAGTCTTGTACACTCAAAAATATTAGACCTTGAATATTCCTCTTAGTTTTAAACATTTCCCACTTCTGAAAGACTCATATCTACTCTATATTGTGCCCTTGGCCTATATCTTAGTTTGACTAGTATTATGTTGATGACCTATGAATTCTATCTTGCCTAAAATTCTTAAAATGTTCTTATGTCTAATATCTACAATTTATAAACCTATACCTACTTTTATACTCCCTATAAACTAATATTTAGGACATACACTAGCATCAATGTTAGTGTCATGACCCAATGCAAGTGTCTAGTACCATAAAATCATTTATTTTACAAATGAAATGTATCCTAATTATTGTCTTAAGTGATTTAATGTAAATTACTTATCTAAAAGGATTTGATATAATTAAAAGATTAACCCTCATTCATTCCTCACATATAAAAAACCAAGAGAGACCAAGTCAACTTATCAAAAGCACTCTATCAAATGTTAAATTAAACAAAACTTCCCTATTTCCATACCAATCATAAGAACAACACATATACAACTATGAAACTAAAGGAACAGTCCAAGATTTTCATTTGATAAGTTACAAGCTCGGTCACTATTGTACTTACTTTGCACATATTACATGATTCACACACATGCCAACATGTAGGAGAGAACTAAATTAGTCTAAGGCCATATTTAAAGTATTGGCTATCTAGGAAGTTCTCACTAACATAGGGGTATTTAGGGTTATTCAACACCATGTGCCTATTAACCCATTTTACCCCAATATCACTGTGAAGATGAAGAAAAAGGGTTTTGAAAATTTAAGAGATATAGTCTATGACCTAGATTTGAATACAACAGAGTGAAGGAAAAAAAAACCTAGAAGCATCAAAGTGGTCACATCCTTTTCCAATAGGTATTTTGTATATGACATTTGCATCAAACCTAGATAATAATATCAATGCAACTGTCCTAGGGTAAATTTAGTGTTTAGATATTTAAAATAATCCAATCTAGAATTTGATGACTATTTTAGAATCATATTCTATTTTGATTTTTATTTGTTCTGGATCTAGCATTATGTTAGCATCATAACTAGTTTAGTATATTATATTTTTTGTCATTTATACATAACTTAGTTGTACTTTTTATATTTATCCTATTATAAGCATAATAAATTTAGTAGATGTTTATATATAAGTTTAACATCTAATTAGCCTATTATAGATCTAATTATCACCCTTATACATTATCATTTATATATTCTTAACCCTATCTACCCAAAATAAGGATCCTCATCTATTTTAGGGTTAAACATTTGGTGAACTCGATTCATATGAATGTAAATTTTTATAATTCTTAGGGTTTCAAAATAGTTAGGGTTTTAGATTGATATATTTTTTCATTTCATACTTTTACTATTTTGTATACATCTTAGGCATATCCCTAGATTGGGAGGTGTGCCTATTGAACCCATTGAGTTTCCCCTCCCACCATCTAAGATGTCTCAAACCAATGAGGGATACCATAATTTGGATCATGATGATACCCATGTTGAAAATGAAAAACATACTAATGGGGTTATCATAGAAGAATATTTTGATAATAAAAACCATGAAACAAATTAAATAAGCAAATAGACCATGATAAATTGTAAGAAATTGCATTGTTCAATGAGCTTATTCATCAAAACCCTAAAGATATTGACGAGATCCTCAAAACTATAATGGAAACAAAAATTTCAAAAACTATAGTTGAAACATCACTCCCCTTGAACACGTTACAACATAATACATTTAATGGGGTTATGGATTATGTGTTTAAACCTTTGTTTCCTTAAAATACTATTGTTACATCTACCATATAATTAACAATTATTTCAACATAAATACTAGTTTCAATGCCTATTACTAGTCAATCCATGTTTAAATCCCCTTTGCTGAATAATCAAATTGCTAATCTAAATCCCACTAGGTATATAATTCAAACACTCTTTCAAGTTATAAATATATTAAAAAACAAGGTTACAAACATTGAATAAAATGTTTTGAAATCCCCTTATACTACTTATTCATAATATGTGTTATATAACCCTCTTGCATTTGTTATCTCTTCGCACCATTTTCCAACTAGTTTTATTGCACCTAAGTTTCCATTTTATGATGACAAACTTGATCTTGAACAACATATTCAATCCTTTTATGTGGCATGCCTTGATTAATCCTCCTCCAATAAACTTTTAACTAATTTTTTTCCAAGAAGCCTCAAGGACTGTGATCTGAGGTGGTTCTATGATTTACCTCTCCATTTTTTGAAATCATTCAAACCTCTTGTAGACCACTTTATATCACACTTTTCCATTAATATTTATAAAAAGGTTTCCTATTCTCAAATTTACAAAATCAAACAAGGAACTAATGAACCTATAAATGAATATGTATTGATATATAAGACAATGCTAACTAAAATGACTAATCCTATGGTAGATAATGAAGTTCAAGACATATTCAAGAAAAGTTTGTTTTCTCCTTTAGATGAGTCTATTATTTTTAAGAAGTTAAAATATGTTGATGACTTATGCCATGTTGTATGGGACTGTAAAATGAAGCTTATTTCATTAAATAATCTTAAGTATGTAGAAAACATACCAATTACATCTACATCTAGTACCAAATTTAAAATCAAACCAAGTTATAAGGTGAAACCTATTGATCCTAAAATAGGAAAAAATGACCATGGTTAACATAGTTTCCCAATAGCCTAATCAACTTATCTTATCCAATGTACCAAAGAGATAATTCTTCCATTTACCTGAGTCCCTAGATTCATTACTCCCATAGTTATTAGAGTGTCATCTTATATCTCACCCTCATCCTATGAAGATTTATATGAGTTAACCTTTACCCAAAGGATATGATGTGAATGATTACTATGATTATCATTAAAGACCGAGACATTCTACACTTGTAAATGTTTTATCTTGAAGCACAAGATCTAAGATATTATCAATGACCAAAATCTTTCATTTTAGGATCCTTCAAAGGAATAAGGCTCATAACCTAGTGATCACCACAAATAAAAAATATTTAACAATCTTTTTCATGACCATTCTAAGAAGGAACCAATAGTAAAAATGGCATATAATGCACATCCTCCTCTATCACATTATGGGGTACCACTAGATGGGATTATTGGTAGTTACAACATAGACCTCTTATAATTTATAGACCCTATATTATTTTCAATTATAGTGAGGTTAAAGATGATGAGTCTAATTTTCATTATTAATTCATTAAATCATACCTTGATAAAATCCTTATATGTAGTTTTATAATTGATAATAGTGAAAGTGAGAACATTTGGACAATGCCATTACCTACACACTTGGGTTATACTCATCATAATTTGCATCCTTCTAATGAATCAATTAAAGCATTTTATGGGACCTCCAAAAAGGTTATTGGTGAGATTGACTTACCTTTACAGGTAAGTCCCACACATATGGTTACTACCTTTTTATTTATACCTTCCATGGGCATATTTGATATGTTCTTGGGAATACTTTGGATCTATACACTTCAATCAATAACTTATATAGTGCATGAGTGTCTAAAATGCATTCATGTCAATCAGGTAGTTAAAGTTTCTATGATTCCATATGATCATCCTCTTGAACATGAAAAACTTATACCCAAAAATTTAATTACCAAACCTACTAAGGTTCATTCATTATAAGAGGGTAAACAACAAGTAATCCCCTTTACTAGAAATCCATTACTTGAGATGCCATTAAATTAGAGACATACAATGGATTCCATAGGATTTTCATCTAATGTGCACCATGTTTAGATATCTAGAATACTTAATCTTATTAATCATACCACTACTTCATGACCACATAGTCATATTTTACATACATAGAGCATCACTAATACTATTGTAGATTAAAATTTTACTCTACGTTGTATTCTATTTTTTAGTCACACACTGCAAAATTATGCTTTCGCATTCTTTGGTCCAAGATGGCGAAGTCTTGAAATAGAGCACAGGCTCTATTTTCCTTTTGATTCATTTTTGCCTAAGTGTTGAAGTCGAGCAGAAGTTGCCAAGTGTCATCATCTGAGGCACCTTCTATATGTTCTGTGAGTTGGTCAAAATGTGCCACGTGTCTCATAGTGGCTCAGTAGAGTGCACCAAGTGTCATCATTCATGGTTACATATCGGCACCCATGTTTTACCTCTTTATAATGGAAGGATTTCAAAAGGCTAAGTATCGAGATTAGGCAAAAAGTGCCAAGTGGAAATCGCAGAAGGCTCTAGATTATTTTTGTAAAAGAAAGTAGAAGTCACCACGTGTCAGCATCCGAAATAAGGTGGTTCAATGCCTTAGTTCAATAAGGTGGTTCGATGCCTTGGTTCAAATTTTTTGGTTCAATACCTTGAGTTATGTGTAAAAGGTGCATAGTGTTGAACCATTGAGCCATTGAACCATTTTTGGTTTAATTGGTCGGTTCAACAGCTTGGTTCATCAAGTAGTTTAAAGAAGTGTCCCAAAAACCCAAAGGAGTCAAGTAGCCTTTTGGAAGGCAGTAGGGCATTGTTTCAATTTTGTTTGAGTGTCGAAGACAAGCAGAGGTCACCAAGTGTCACCACCTATTGGAGCCTAACATGCATCTTGAATATTTCTACAAGCATAGCTAAAGAGCAAGTGGAGATTGCAATGTACATCCTCCCCCCATTTAGAGGTTACTCGAGCAAGGAATGTGATGAGTCTTTTTTTGTTAAAATTGCTAAGTATCAAAGAACCAGATTGTGATAGGTGTTAAAGGTAGAGCATTCCTGAGCAAGATATAGGGAAAGTAGAAAGTGTTGCATGTCTTCATTAAATCAGGCAAAAAGCGCCAAGTGTTTTTCTCCAATATCTCCTAAGAAATAAGAAGATTTTCAAAGAATTGACTAAGTGTCCTCTTTCATTTCAATAGAATAAAGGGTCCTGTATACATGCTTCTAGCTCGGTTAGAGTTTATTTTGGGCCATAAATTTGGGAATGCATGATAAATTTGGAGGGAAACTCAACAGGAGTTATTTCCAGTAGATGGAGCAGTTCATCAGGTAGATTTTTGGGGCTGGCAAACATTGAAAGCACCATCTATTTGTCCCCTATGAGTTAAAGGCAGAATAGAATTATGCAGGAAAGGGGGTGATGGAATGAGACATCTGAGGATATAAAGAGGAGTGCAAGGATCACCTAAAAAAGGGGGAGAATCCATTATCAGAGAAATTTTTTGATAGAGAATTATTGTAACAAGTTTAGACTTTTTAGAGCTATGGCTAAGTAATATCATTTGCTTTTGTCTCATTTTCTTAAATTGAAAGGTTTATATGACTGTACATGTTTCTACGCCTTTTGTATGACTGTAAGATTCAAATAAGAAGATTGAACCTTATGCCTTTGTTGATATTATCTATGTCATTTACAAAATTAGTCTAGACTGTAGATTTTCTAGCGCTGTGATTAGGAATGTCATTTGCTTTTGTCTCATTTTCTTGAGTTGGAAGGTTTACATAATTATACGTGTTTCTGTGCCTCTTATATGATTGGGAGATTCAAATAAGAAGATCGAACCCTATGCCTTGTTGACATTTTTTGTGTCTCAGCAAAAGAAGTCTATGTTATGAGCCTCTATTTCTATTATTTCAACCTTTTACATTGATCATGCACTTGTTTGCTCTTAAATGTAAATGAATCCTACATATATTCTCACTGTGCTCAGGACTAAGGTCGAATTACATTCAATCACATCACCATAGTTAGATTTTCTTTCTTTGCATTTGTGTTCCTATTTAAATTCCTATCCCTTTTCCCCTAACACTTGATATAAAGAAGAGACCAGCTTCTCTAAAATTTGGAGGTTGTTTCAAGATGTAAGTCCCACATCTTGAAACTTCCCATTGTTGTTGATTAGAATCAAGCACAATTTTAAACATCAATAGTTTTTGGCATGCCTGGTGGGACCAATCTTTCAAGGAGTTGAAGAATTGTGGTGTGTTCTTCAGCCAACCAGCCTTTGGAAGTTTTTATTTTATCAACACCAATGGTGACTTTGAGTTGAATCAGCCAGTTAAGCAGTCCTGGTATCATCAAGAAGTCACCGTTTGGTATGTATAATTATGTTACTCATAGTTATGAGTCTTATGATCCTTCATATATTTTAAATCAAGATCAAATATCTTGTGGAATCACATCAAGCAACAAGGATGCATATGGTTATGAGTTTTGCCCTTCACAGGTCTGATATGACCAGCCTCAGCCCTGTCATGAGCTATACTAGTCTTATGCCCAGTCTCCCCAATATGTCACATCCCATGCTCAACCTAATCTCATTTCCACTTTCAAAAAAAAATTACTGGGATATAAAAAATATGTATTAGAGCTTGGCAATAGAAGGGGATGTGGCTAAGAAATTTCTAATCATGTCATCCATCAAGTAAGAAATGTAGTAGATCTAATTAAAAGTGATTGGGATCCCATTGAAAGAGTAAATTGGCAAAGGCTTACATATGAGATGTTGGATGTGTGTGGCTTGATTGCATTTCTAGAAGAGAAGTTGAGTATTCATGAGAGACAGCCTTACCAATTCTATCAAAATGCATATCCAGTGCCACAAGTTTCATATCAGACATATGCCACCCCTGTTCATGAGCCAAGTCAAACCTATCAAGGTCATTTCCCCAATAATGTCGAGTATATGTTAGCAATAAGGGAAGTGGAATCTAAGCCTTCACTCCCCCCTCAAATCCCTCCCACCCTTCCTCAAGAAGCTTCTTGTTTTTCATCATAGCCTTCATGCACTTCCCACTTCTATGATGATTCCTATGAGCTCCAAGAAAGACTCTTTCAAGAAAATCTAGCTAAGTAAGTTGAGGAATTAGAGGCAAAGATGAGATTACTTAGAGAAAGAGAGATAGAGCTTTTAGACCTTAGAGAAGAGCCTACGCCAAAAAATACGTCCACTACCAATCCTCAAATCTCTCAACATGATGTCCAAAATCTAATTTGGAAGAGGGAAAATCATGAACCAGCTAGGGACCTTGAAGATGATAAAATTGATAACTCTTCCCAAGGGAAAAGTTCTGGTCACAAGGTCATAGGTTGGAAACAAACAATGGAATCATGGAGCCAAAAGGAGGAGAAAGATTTGGCTCAAAGCCTTGAAGAGGTTGAAGATGCTCTCACTCATGATGATGATCAAGTAGAAGATATTACATTTGAACACACTCCATCTACATCCCTCCAAGAGAGCTATCAAGCTACATCTGATATAGATGAAGTGATAGACAAATGGAAAGAGGAGGATCATTTGATTCTTGCTTGAGAATTATCTCCTCTTCTGTATATGTATAACCATCATTCTTCTTCTTTTTCCCTTTTCAAAAAGAAATATATTTTGGAGGAAGAAAATAAGTACACAGAGGAGTATGCTCAGTTCATGTCTAATCAAGAATATTTCATGAGTGCAGATGAGGAGGAAATCACTATAGGTACATTCTTTGATGAACAAGAGGACAAGTCACAAGCTTTTGCCTTAATCTTTGACGAGGAAGAGATCATTTCTAACTTTCTTCTCACTTTTCAAGAAGATACGAAGGAGCATAGAAACTTCCTTGATCAAGTCATTGGGGTAGGTTACACTATTCTTCGAGGAGACTATGAGCTGGCCAGATGTGGAGAAGACAACATTGAGACTCTAATAAGTATGCAGAGGGGATGCAAGCTTTTAGATTTATCCTTTCAAGAGGTTGAAGTCATCAAGGAGGATGATCATGCAATGGAACTTGAGAATGAAGTAGAAGGCGATAAGCCAAAAGATGATGAATATCAAAAAACATAGAGTGCAGAGCCAACAACCATCATTTTCTTGATAAGGCATGACAGCATGAAGAACCAACATTTGACAAAATTTCATGAACAAGAAGAGTATGTATATGTTGGGGACATGTTTGACTCTGATTCACTTAGATGCAGGCCAATCAAGGTGGCAAGTAGGATGAACAAGTCACCAGAACTCCATCCCATTCAGCCATTTGTCTAGCACCATAAGTCTTCTTGCCATAAAGGAAACTTCAAAATTTTTCCTTTTGATCTAGGATGGAGGCAAATATACCTAGAGTTGCAAAAATAAGTATGGGATATTTGATGTTGAATGGTCTATTTATCAGATGGCCTTACTGAAGTTGTGATTGTTTCCATAATTTTGATCTAGTGGGAGTTGTGGTTTCTTTTTTTGAGCAGGCTCAAAAGTCCTCAGGGTCGCCAGTAATTATAGAGTAAAATTTTATTCTACGTTGTATTCTATTTTTTAGTTGCATGCCACAAAATTTTTCTTTCACATTCTTTGTTCCAAGATGGTGAAGTCATGAAACAAAGCACAGACTCTATTTTCCTTTCGATTCATTTTTGCCTAAGTGTTGAAGTCGAGTGAAAGTTGCCAAGTGTCATCATCTGAGGCACCTTCTATATGTTCTATGAGTTCGTTGGAATGTGCCACATGTCTCATAGCGGCTTAGTGGAGTGCACCAAGTGTCTTTATTCATAGTTACATATCAGCAACCACGTTTTACCTCTTTGCAGTGGAAGGATTTCAAAAGGCTAAGTATCGAGATCAGGGGGAAAGTGCCAAATGGAAATTGTGGAAGGCTCTCGATTGTTTTTGTTAAAGAAAGCAGAAGTCACCACGTGTTAGCATCTGAAATAAGGTAGTTTAATGCCTTAGTTCAATAAGGCAATTTGATGCCTTAGTTCAACATTTTTGGTTTAATACCTCAAGTTATGTGTAAACGGTGTGCAGTGTTGAACCATTGAACCATTGAACCATTTTTGGTTTAATCGGTCAATTCAATAACTTGGTTCATCAGGCAGTTTAAAGGAGTGTCCCAAAAAACCAAAGGAGTCAAACACCCTTTCAGAAGGTAGTAGGGCATTGTTTCAATTTTGTTTAAGTGTCAAAAACAAGCGGAGGCTGCCAAGTGTCACCACCCATCAAAGCGTAACATGCATCCTAAATATTTCTACAAGCATAGCTAAAGAGCAAGCAAATATTGCCATGTATATCCTTCCCCCTTTTAGAGGTTGCTTGGGCAAGGAATGTGGTGAGTCTTTTTTTTGTTGAGATTGCTAAGTATCAAAGAAGTGGATTATGACATGTGTCAAAGGTGGAGCGTTCCTGAGTAGGATATAGGGAAAGAAAAAAGTGCCACGTGTCTTCATTAAATCAGGTGGAAAGTGCCAAGTGTCATCCTCTGGTATCTCCTAAGAAATAAGAAGATTTTTAGGGAATTGACTAAGTGTCCTCTTCCATTTCAATAGAACAGAGGGTCCTGTATAGACACTTCCAGCTCGGTTAGAGTTTAGTTTGGGCCATAAATTTGGGAATGCATGATAAATTTGGAGGGAAACTCAATAGGAGTTATTTCTAGTAGATGGAGCAGTTCACTGGGTAGATTTTTAGGGCTGGCAAACATTGAAAGCATCATCTATTTGTCCCCTATGAGTTAAAGGCATAATAGAATTACGTGGGAAAGGGGGTGATGGAATCAGACATCTGAGGCTATAAAGAGGAGTGCAGGGATCACCTAAAAAAAGGGGGAAAATCCATTATCAGAGAAAATTTTTGATAGAGAATTATTGTAACAAGTTTAGACTTTCTAGAGCTGTGGCTAAGTAATATCATTTGCTTTTGTCTCATTTTCTTGAATTGAAAGGTTTATATGACTGTACGTTTTTCTATGCCTTTTGTATGACTAGAAGATTCAAATAAGAATATTGAACCCTATGCCTTTGTTGATATTATCTGTGTCATTTGCAAAAGTAGTCTACACTGTAGATTTTCTAGAGCTGTGATTAGGAATGTCATTTGCTTTTGTCTCATTTTCTTGAGTTGGAAGGTTTACATAACTATACATGTTTCTGCACCTCTTATGTGATTGGGAGATTCAAATAAGAAGTTCAAACCCTATGCCTTATTGACATTTTCTGTATCTTAGAAAAAGAGGTCTATGTTGTGAGCCTCTGTTTCTATTGTTTCAACCTTTTACATTGATCATGCATTTTTTTGCTCTTAAATTTTAATGAATCCTACATATAGTCTCATTGTGCTCAGGATTAAGGTTGAATTACATTCATGTGCATTGCCATAGTTAGATTTTCTTTCTTTGCATTTGCATTCTTGTTTAAATTCTTATCCCTTTTCCCCCAAAACTTGATATAAAGAAGAGACCAGTTTCTCTAAAATCTAGAGGTTGTTTCAAGACGCAAGTCCCACATTTTGAAACTTCCCATTGTTGTTGATTAGAATCAAGCATAATTTTAAACATCAACAACTATCATGATAGATATTTAACCTATACATGCTCTTTGGCAACTCCATAAGATTATTACACTAGGTTCACATTGGGGAGCTATTTATGACCATCCATTGGATGGAATCATAAGATGAGATTTCCTTTTCAAACATTCCAAAATAGCAAAAAAATTCAAAAATATTTTAGGCACCTACATGATCTATTAGCTCCTTGGAATCTGTGTTAGTTCCATGTTGATGGATGAAATACTTAATTACTTATACATGTACACATGTGTGTCACACTTATATTTGAATATAATACATGCATACATAAATGCATTATCTATTCCTATTTTAGATGTTGGGCCTTCCCTCTACTCATGTCATGAAGACATTGGTGGCATCTAATTTTTTTGATATTGTTATACACATGTTATATGGTTCAATGCTCACATTTAATTATCATGTTTGATATTACATATGTACTTACACATGAATTTATCCATGGTTATATCTTACATAGGGTACTTGATATGTCATACACTTGAAATTTTTTAATAACACATTTGATCTATGGGCTGTTATGACATGTTTATGTTGGTTAGTTATGCATTACTTTATGCACTTCTTTGAGTGTCTTGCCTTGATATTATATTCTTTGTTTGAGCATTTGAATATGCTCCTTTGATTATGGCCCTTGTGCCTATGTATGCTTTCATTGACATTTTCATATGTCATTGTTTATTGTATAGACATTTAAGTATGTCATCCTTTCTTTTATGGACATTTGACTAAGTCATGTCCCTTGGATTATGTGATAGTTGAACATGTCCCTTGTTTGTGGTTACCGTAGACCATGGACTTTTAACTTATTGTGATTGCTCTTATGTGTGTGCTTGATTTGGTTATTAATATTGCAATATTACTATCTATAAGTCATCATGATATTTATCATGCATCTCAGTCCTTTATGTGATCACATTTTTTCTATACACTTCAATGCTACATCTACCTATAAATGTTCTTTCTATATGCTATAGGGTTCCACTCACAAATTATACATTTATCTTATCCTTTTGAGGTGAGGTAACTACCATTTCATATCTTTAACTCACCTCAAAGGGGGGACATTTTAGTGGTGGAATGTCATAGAGGCATGTTTTCCACACTTGAAATAATTTTTAGATTCAGTGGGGAAATGTCATATGGGCATGGCTTCCATACATTCACAGTTGTCAAATTCAGTGGGGGCATGATTTGAAAGCATGTTATCCACCTTAATTTAGTATTCAACAACTTTATATTATAGTGGGAACATGTATTATAGACATTTATCCATATTATTATTTATATCAATTTTTAGATTTTTCTATATATAGTTGGGGCATGCTTTGGTAGTATGTTCTTCACACTTACACAACTTCTAAATTGGATAAAACACATAGTTATATGATTTAGATTCATAGTTGTGGTAGAATTATATACATTTGTATAATTTTTATACACAATTTCAACATGAAACATATCTAAGCTACATATGCTATGAAATTTGTGCCTAATATTTCAAAATCTAAAGCAGTTTCATATTCTAAAACTTTTTTATGTACTGATATCCTAGTCAAAGTTTTATAAAATTTATTGAGCTAATATATTGTAGTAGTTGATTCACTTTTTGGTTTGGTTGAGGTGATTAAATCATTCAAACTTGCCAAGTTTTTAGGTAAGACTTGATTGTATCATCCAACCTTACTAGGTTATATGTATCATTGAGCTACATGATTGAGATAATCTCAACTACCAAGTGGCAACTCTTCTTTGCTCCAAGGTTGGGGGCATGGGCCTTCTAATCTCTCTCTCTCTCTCTCTCTCTCTATATATATATATATATATATCCTTGTATGTATGCACTTTCAATAATTATCTATATTTTTCCTAATCTCAATTTTAGACCTTTACAATGATACATAATTTTTAAATCAACTTACCAATAGGCATGGTGTTTACATTGACACACAAGTGTACTCCTAAACCTTGATCTTTAAATTTAAATATATTTCAATTAATTTTAATTCCATATTATATAAATTTATTATTTATTGTATCATGTTTTTGGTTATAGTTTAGTCACCAATAAAGCACTCAAGTTGGGCACACATAAAGACAAGGTATGATATACACACTCAGGAATGCATTAATTTCCTTTAAACTAGAATTTTTATTACTATATTAAAAGGGGGGAAATATATATGCTATTTAAGGATTATATAGCCCCTCAGTAATGTACACTTGGAAAATTCAAACCTTTATTGTTCTACTTAGTTATATAACTTTACTTCTTCCATAAGTCTCACATCTAATCTATCTTGTGCCCCTTGGACTATCTCTTAGTCTAACAAGTCTTACATTGATGACCCATGCTTATTATCTTTCTTAGAATGTTTAAAATGTGCTTATATTACATTTATACAAGTTATAAACCTATACCTACTTTCGTACTCCATGGACACTAACATACATGACAAACACTAGCACTAACATTAGTGTCCTGACTTGAGTAAGTGCTAGTTCCCTAAAGTAGTCTATTTTTAAAATCAAATGTATCTAAATGGTCAGCCTAAGTGATTTAATGTGAGTCACTTCTTAAAATGGATTTTATATGAATATAATATCAACCATTATTTATTCTTCACCTAGAAAAGACTAAGAGAGACCAAGGCAACTTATCAAAAGTACTCTATCAAGCATTCAATTGAACAAAGCTTCCCTATTTCTATATAGATAATAGGAACAACATATCTATATGTATAAATTACTAAATTAATATCCCAAGATATTGATTTTCCAAGTTACAATCTAGGTCACTATTGTACTTTACACATTACATGATTCACACAAAGGCCAAAACGTAGGGGAGAACTATACTGATATGAGGCCCTCTTTAGAGTATTGGCTATGTAGATAGTGCTCAGTAATAGAGGGTATTTGAGGTTAACTAAAAATTATGTTCACACTAACACATTTTCCCCCAAGGTCAATATGAATATAGATAATTAGGGTTTTACAAATTCATGAGGAGCGACAGTCTATGACCTAGATATGAATGCACTAGAGTAAAAGCAAAGAAAAACTTAGAAGCATCTAGGTGGTTGCATCCTTTTCTAATGGGTATTTTGTATAATACACTTGCATCAAACCCATATAGTAGCCTCAACATGGCCATCTTAGGATGTGTTAGTGTTCAAATCTCTTGAAGCATCCAATTTAGAATCTAATGACTATTCCAAAATCATTTTCTAGTCTGCTTTCTACCTATTCTAGATCTGGCATCATGTTAGCCTTAGAAAAAGCTAAGTATATTAGTTATTTGCCATTTATATACTTAGTTTAGTTTTATTTTATATATATATATCCTATCCATAGCATAATAAATTTAGTGTATATTTATATATGAGTTTAACACCTATTTACCCTATTATAGATCTAATTATCACCCTTGTGCATTATCATTTCTATATTCTTAACCTTATCTACCCTAAATAAGGACCCTCATCAATTTTAGGGTTAAAAAATAATAAAAAGTGCCCCATGGAGTATTAAAGGTAGTTTTATGTTGATCCTCTAGTGTAATTTTAATCTAATTATAATTAGAGAATTCATCCATAAGAGAGAGCATTTAATAACCAATTGTAGATTCCACAAGTGTGTCTATATTTGGGAGTGGAAAGACATCTTTGGGATAGGCCCTGTTAATATCTTGGAAGTTAGTGTAAATGTGAACTCCTCTATTTAGTTTTCCAATATGGACAATATTGTAAATCTAATTAGTGTAATCATTGGATGGATGAACCCTACTTCCAAGAATTTATGGAGCTCTTCTTTGACTAGAGCCACCACCTTGGGGTGTATATTAGGACTCTTTTATTTCATGGGTTTATCATTAGGATGAAAAAATAAGTGACCAAGAAAACATGTCTATGAATTATTAAAGAAGAGCAATAATAAATTCTTTCTTTTAGTGTAAGACTTTCCCCCAATTTAATTATCTTGGGATCCTACTCAGTACCAATTTTGAATTGAATGGATTATTATACTAAGGATGGATATTGATATGGAAAATATGTAGATGGATAAGTCAAGTGATACTCTTTGGATGCTTGTAAAATGTCATGAAGTTATTCAAATATCTCATCATATGATTTTTACTCTTTGAAATTAAGAGAATCATGGGATGAGAGCTCGGGATTTTGTTTTGATTCATAAGTCAAGTCATTTAGATATTTGTTGAATTTAATATTATTTAAAAATTAATATTATTCTATAATATAGGAAAAATCATCCATCTTGA